>JAODAL010058084.1:0-22294 GCA_025379985.1 Phyllomedusa bahiana | reverse complement strand
CGTAGGGGACGTATGTTAGTCGGAACGATGTAAGTCGGGGACTGCCTGTATTTTGTCAGTGCCATGTGGCTTTACCTTTATATAATATTATATTATTTACATCATTTTGCAGTTCAGATCATTATGTTCAAATTCACTGGGCAAAATGTATGCTTTGCTTTGAAGTATACATTTTATGTTATTCAGAACATGACTGTGGCCTTTCAATTGTTTAATAGATTATACTACTCACACAAAGTATTTGGCACATTTTTTGAAATTAATACCCAGTCTTTTATTTTAGAATAAACTGCAGAGTAGGTAACCAGGCAAACATCTGAGGAGTTAACATACTTGAAAAATACTGTTCAGATTATCTTCTGTCAGCTGAACGCACAAAACCATGTGTTTTGAATCTACAGGCAGGGAAGGCATTCAGATATTTGCAGTCACATATAAATCTCAGATAAGGTTCATATTTTTCTCTGTGTATACATTTGTTAGCCATATACAATAAATATTTGTTGATGCAGCAAGAAATAGAGGAGATTTTGTGGTTTCTTAAAATAGCATACGCTAAGCCATTGTTATTGTGGAAATTGAGAACATAAATTAGTTTTTTTCTATTTTTACTCCATGTTATTTACATATAGATAATACTGTAATAATTTATGTGAACATGTTGTCTTGCTTGAGGTTTGCATTATTTTTCTTCCAGGCTTCCAAATAATAATAATAATAATAATAATAATAATAATAATAATAATAATAATCACTGGTATACCGTGATTTGGGTGAAAATGATGTATGAACGGTTTTATATTAAGCTCATGGTGCTGATTAAGAATATGACTTTGGTTTTGTCAGATTGTGTCTAGTTACTGAGATATCTAATAATTAATTAACACAACATCTTGAAAAGCATTCATAATTCAAGAATATTATTAATTTAGTTGCAACTAGTAAGTCAACAGTCTAACATTATACAAAAAAGAAATGAAAAATGTCTAACAGTAATAGGAAACAGTTATGTATGATTTGATTAATACGATATTACGTTACCTGTCAGTTATTGTTATTAATGTCAATTCTTCAAAAAACGCTGTTTATGCGATTTCCTTTTAAGTGTGTCATCAGGACAATCACGTTGGAGGCTCCAACAGTAGTATATGAAAAACAATGAACCAGCTCCAGCGACTTTCAAATCTTGTGTAGAGGAAAAACATATGCAGGTGCAGACCGGGCGTGATTTAAAAAAATCATTTCCATTCCTTTATTGCAAAATTTTAAAAAAAATAATGACAAACATGTAGGCAAACATGTAAACGAGAGACCCGCTGTCTCCAACTACTGAATGGAGTCAGGACGCCGACTTGCACGGCCTTACCGCATGAGTAAGGGTTACGTGACCCGAAACGCGTCGGCGTCCTGACTCCATTCAGTAGTTGGAGACAGCGGGTCTCTCGTTTACATGTTTACCTACATGTTTGTCATTATTTTTAAAATTTTGGAAAAAAGGAATGGAAATGATTTTTTAAATCACGCCCGGTCTGCACCTGCATATGTTTTTCCTCTACACAAGATTTGAAAGTCGCTGGAGCTGGTTCATTGTTTTTCATATGCTGTTTGGAATTGACTAAAGGGTGGCACCCTGAACCGCAAGCTCGTGAAGACGTCCACAGGTGAGCTGCTGCATTTTTTCATTTTGTGCTCCAACAGTAGTCTGCCATCATGTGTATGTCCCATCCGCTTTGATATCTCTCCTCCGTCACCTTCATATCCTGGCGGAACGTCTTGCCTTGTTCCTCACTGAAGACTTCAAAGTTATCTGGAAATCTGTTTAAATGGCTATGGAGATTGTAGAGTGCATCTTTATGCTCATATTAACTCCCATGTTTCTGAAGTTAGTTAGCATATCTTGCACCAATTCTTCATAATTGACTGTTCTGTGATTACCCAAGTAGTTCTTCACAACAGAGACAAAACTCTTCCAGACCGAAGCCTCCGTGTCATTCATGCATTTGCTAAAATTAAAATCGTTCATGAGTTTACGATTATGAGGACCAACAAAGATTCCAGCTTTTAGTTTTTCCATGCTCATTCCAGGGAATGATCTACAAATGTACTTGAAGCAATTACCTGTTTTATCCAAAGCCCTAACAAATTGCTTCATCAATCCTAGCTTAATATGAAGTGGTGGTGGTAGAATGATTTTGTTCTTGTCCACTAGCGGCTCGTTGATGATATTCACACAGCAAACAATAATTTCTTACCTGGTAGTCCATGAAATTTTTGTACAATGATATTGCTTTTCATTGATATCACAGAGTAAAATTAACAAATCAACCACTTATGTTTATGAGATCAGATTTTCCGTAATATTTTCATATTCTTCTTAAAGTTTTGTGATCAATGGGAAGACGCACATGACAGTTACCATTGTACAAGAGAACACATTTTAAGCTTCTAGTGAAGCTGTCTATAAATCCGCCAATCATCTGATTGATATTCTGATCAATTTGAAATACAACTCCTGGGATATAATTGAAGTATACAAGTTCTTCCTCTTGGTTGAAATATGTGAGAAGCCTCTCTTTTTAATTTGAACTTTTTAATCTTAACTTCCACCTTTCTAAGATTTTGTTCATTAAAGGGGTTGTTTCACTATGAAGATCATAGTTGAAAATGTGGGGACCAAAAATCTAAGGATGTACGTCTTTGGTTACTATTGGCAAAGGGCTACAGTTTTAGAGAACGGGCTGGTTTACATGTGCTTAGCAATGGTGTTTGTTTACTGGTCAGGGAAGCATTCTGTCCTGCCCAGGTCGTACACATGCAAAGGAAAGGCAGTTAAGAGGAGGGGCAGGGATGTGTGTATTGGCAGGCAAGGAGGAGAAGCAGTGAGAGGACATGCAGGGGGGTTGTGTGTATTGTATCCTCTTCACTGCTTCTCCTCCTTGCCTGCCAAAACACACATCCCTGCCCCTCCTCTTAACTGCCTTTCCTTTGCATGTGCACGACCTGGGGAGGACAGAATGCTTCCCTGACCAGTAAACAAACACCGTTGCTAAGCCAAGTAAACCAGCCCGTTCTCTAAAACCATAGCACTTTGCCAATAGTAACCAAGGACGTACATCCTTAGATTTTTGGTCCCCACATTTCCAATTATAATCTTCGTAGTGAGACAACCCCTTTAAGTCTGGACGCTAAAAGTTCAGATGCTTGGACAGATTTAAGTCTCGAATCAGGTCATTCGGTTCTTTTAGGCTTAATGTTCGAGGCGTCGCAGAGCTTCATGCAAATTCTCTTTCACTGCTACTGCTTGCCAAACACTCCAATCCCTGCCTGTCTTCAAAGTCTGACAATGGCTGGTTTAGTAGTTTGGTATACACTGGTATGGGAACGTCATTGCCATGTGGAATAAGTTATCTTGCTGATTTCAAATCAGAATAACCCCATCGAGCTTTTTTGTAATGATTAAAGCCTTTACTCTTTTTTTGTTCTCTCCATACAATTAGCCACCATTGTAGGTGCTCTACATATTTGCAAACAATACATGGAGCCCAAGACTTATCCTGGTATACTCAATGCACAAAGTCTGTGATATGTCTTCTTTGTTTTTCAACCATGTACTCTCCACAGATAGAGCAGAATACATCAGGATTATTGATACAGGCTCCTCTTGATGAAGTCAAGGCCCTACTCATAAGAGCTTACAATCTATGTGGGTATAAGGGTGAGACAAATCTGGCACATGAACTAATTAAATATAAAACCATGAACAGGTGAGAAGAAATAGAACTGTGCATATTTATGAAGTGTGAGTCACACTGTCACTAACTTATAGTTCACGGCTGCTCAGTGGTTAGTAGTGTTTTAATTCAGATTCGGGTTGATGTAAATTTTGGCCCATATTCATGCGATTTAATTTGGGTCAGACAGAATTCAATTTTGGCAAAAATTGCTCTTAAAAAAACAAACCAAGATTGGAGTTAGGGTTTTAAATGGGTTTATTAAATGTTAAAGGCATTGTTCGACTCCAGTTTTTAAGTTTAACCATGATGTAGAGGGTGGGAGAATATAAAAAAAACCATACTCACCTCTTAACTCAACTTCCAAATACTGACATTGGGCAGTGTAACATAAACGCTGATGCCAATCAAAGACTGCAGCGGTGCCCAAGCTGGAAGACAACAGAAGACCTTTGATAAGGAATGGGGGAAGCATCATTGGAACCGACATGAGTTAAGAGGTGAGTATGGGTTTTTTAATTTTCTCCCAGACTCTGCATCATAGAATTTCTCATAACGGGAATACCACTTTAAGCTTCAAAAAGGGGAGACGGACAACCCCTTTAATTTACCTTTCCATGGCACTCTAAGTCCAAAGTCACCTATGGTTAACATCACTAAAAATGCTGTCAGAGTGGAAGTAATGTTGCTGCTCCTGGAGTCTTGCTGTAGAAAAGTATATTAACCTTTAAAAACCCATTAGAAACCCTCACTCCAACTTGTAAGGGTTAGGGTTATTGCAGGATTTTTTTTATTATTGCGTTGCAGCACTGGTATCTAGTGTTTAAATATAACCAAGGACAACGTCAGGAAGGAGTCTGTATGATGTGTCTCTGTGTTTGCATGGGTTTTGTTTAGGAACTCCATCTCTAAAACTCCAACTGCTGATTAATGAACCTCTCATGAAATTAACCTTTTGTGTGTCTGGGTATATATATATATTATATATATATATATATATATATATTATATATATATATATATATATATATATATATATATAATATATATATATATATATATATATATATATATATATATATATATATATATAGTTGAAACCAGAAGTTTACATACACTATATGAAAAGACACATATGCCGGTTTTTCTCACTATCTGACATGAAATCAGAATGCACCTTACCTGTTTTAGGTCAATTAGGATTACCACAATTATTTATATTTTCCAATTGCCAGAATAATGAGAGAGAGAGAATTTTTATTACTTTCTGCAAAGTCAAAAGTTTACATACATTTTATTAGTATTTGGTAGCATTGCCTTTAAACTGTATGACTTGCCTCAAATGTTTTGAATACCCTTCCACAAGCTTCTCACAATAATTGGTAGGAATTTTGGCCCATTCCTCCTTACAGAACTGGTGTAACTGAGCCATGTTTGTAGGTCGCCTCGCTCGCACCTGCCTTTTCAGCTTTGCCCATACATTTTCAATAGGATTGAGATCAGGGCTTTGTGATGGCCACTCCAAAATATTGACTTGGTTATCCTTAAGCCACTTTGTAACAAGTTTGGCAGTATGCTTTAGGTTATTGTCCATTTAGAAGATGCATTTCCGCCCAAGCTTCAACTTCCTGACTGATGTCTTGAGATGTTGCTTCAGTATTGCCACATAATCTTTCCTCGTGATGCCATCTATTTTGTGTAATGCACCAGTCCCTCCTGCAGAAAAACAACCCCACTACATGATGCTGCCACCCCCCGTGTTTCACAGTTGATGTGCAGTTGTTAGGCTTACAAGCTTGTCCATTTTACTCCAAACATAATGATGTCATTATGGCCAAACAGTTCAATTTTACTTTGTCAGACCACTCAGAGCACCTCTTTTATTTCATAAAGTGCTCTGGAAAAATGAGAGGGGCACTCTGATTGGTTGCTATGGGCAACAAAGTGAGTTTTAGACCTAGTTTTCATACATGTGGCCCATAATTTTTTCCTGTTTTTTTGGTTTTCTGCTTGTAGATATTTTTATTCTCTTTTCTGTGCTTAGTGGGGAGTTGCCTTAATAGCATTTTGGAATATGCTATACTGCAGCTACATATGCCATAGATAGTGTCAGATTGACCAGGGCTTACCAATGGAATTCTATTTTGTGGACTGTGCAGAGTGACTTAAGGTCGCACGTCTCTGCCACTACGTCGATTATAGCAGGAGACCTGTGTGGTATGTGTCACAGAGGTGCCTAGCCTCAGTGAGGATTAGGTGGTTTAAAGGCATCAGCAGCAATAGGTGGCTGACACTACTTGTTATTTTAATCTGTTTGTAGAAGCTGTTCCGGGCCAGCTCTTACTGGAGTGGTCAAAGAGCTGGATGAGATGGCCATTCCCACGTTTCTAGGTCCAGGCCAGGTTTGGGCTGGTCTATATAAGACTTGGAGAAGGTCTGGTTTTGGGGTGGAAACAAGTTCAATTCCACTCCGTTTTGAATTGTATTAGCTTATTAGGTGACACCTAAAAGTGTGAGCTCTTTAGACAGGGGTGCGGCTGCTGATCTGGAAAGGGTTCTTACTCCCAGGCTGGGGAAATGCAGGTATGGCAGACCTGAGGAAGCGTGAACCAGGGGTACTGGTGTAAACAATACTTTTGGTGGTGCTGGGCAGTAAGTTCAAGCCATGCATAGCGAGGGACACTTATGTTTAGTGAGTGGCCAGTAATTCTAGGATTTATGTTGTTTTTGATTTTTGTATGCTGTCCTGTTTGTTGAATAAAGCTGGCTGAGGTCAGTTTAAAAATCTACTCTGTGGTCTGAGTGACACATTGGCATGCCATAATCAACCTACAAAGACGGACCCCCGGACTGTTGTAAATGTTGGCTGGACGAGAGCTAAAGTCTTACAGGGCCCCCAGTGGAGTTGCTTCATGGGCCCACTAGTACAGTTGATTGAGGGGCCCATCAGTGGAGTTGATTCTGGGGGAATGTCCTAAAGCTACTGTACATTCCTCTTATACTCTACCTCTTTCTTTTTGCCTCTCCAAAAGAATTTATATGCAGTTTAAAAGAAACTCCTGGTCTGCCATGCTCAGGGGCCATCCAGGAATTTTCCTTGTTCCCCTGTAGGCTAGTCCAAGCCTGGCCATATTATCCAGTGAGAAGGAGCTAACTCAATGACTTCCATGGGAGAATGTTCGCAACATGCTCTACAAAGTCACTGAGCAAGGAAGGGAAGAATTTGAACTGTGTCTATCACCTATCTACCACAATATATCACACTTCAGGCCACCTTAGAAACTTTCAAAAGCAACCTGAAAACCTATTCATTAAACCTGCCTCTTTACTACCATGAGCTTCTACCCTCACACTCTTTATTCTCCCCCTTGTAGACTGTAAGTCTTCATGGGCAAGGTCCCCTCTCCCTCTGTATCAGTCTGTCACTCACTTGGTGTATGTTATTCTACTTTTTTGTCTTATGGCATTGTATCTACATAGCATGCTAGAATTGTGCTATGTAGAATTGAGATGCATAGTTCTAATAGAAGATTTTTTTAGGTTTTTCATCCTTTATCATTACATTTTTGTCATGATGATCAACGCTCCTGCAAGATCAGATGCAACTGCTAGGATTGGAGAAAACTCTGACCCTGGCAGTTAACTTCAGTGCTGCAATAAAGAAGGAAGGAAGCCCCAATCGATGGTCCAATGGGCTGGCTTATGTGTATGCCTATGAGGGTGTACTTTTACAATGCCCTAATGGGCACCTCTGAAAATTCCTATGCAAATGAATAATATCCTGGCATACAGAATTATGTTGGCATATTGGATGACACATGGTACTAATACAACATGTTTCTGCTGTCACAGAAGTCCCTTCTGTACAAATAGTATTTTGGCCTCACTTTTCTCCTGGATGCTCCTTACCTTAGCTGGCAGAAATTGTGTGGCTCACTCTCTTCTAGTTACCATGTTTCCCTGAAAATAAGACAGGATCTTATACTATTTTTTGCGCTGAAAGATGTTAGGGATTATCTCCAGTGGATGTCTTATTTTCTTGTTCTTCTACATTCAGTACACATGGTACTGTACTGCATTAAATAGTGAATGTCTACTCAACAAGAAAAGAGGCAACCACAAAAAATCACACTAACCAGACCCCCATAGTCCCACGACAACTAGATATCACACACAGATCTGTGTCACTCATCTCAAAGGTGTGTCACTGTCAGGTTCATTGTCGTTTATAATGCCTTAAATTACAGCCAAATTTGGTGGTTGGCTCCTCTTGTTGACCGGAAGCAGCTACAATGCTCAGGCTTGGGAGTGGAGTGATGCCAGCGGGACTACCTGATCTGTATGGGAGAGCTCGGCACCATCAATTAATATAGACTGGTAGCAATTATTCGTAACCTGGTCCAACCACAGCACCTGCACACAGCTCCTCCAAACTCCTCGCATAAACTTCAACCTTAAAGGATTGCATGTATGCAACATTGTATAAAAAGTTCCATCTATTCACTATACAAAACTGCAACATACAGAATTCAAAACATGTAACGGTACTTGTGGTATTCAGTGGTAGTCAGTGGTGGCCAGTTAGTCCAAATAGAATGCTATTATATCTCCAGTGGCATCCGTGACGTTTCAGAGCCATATAGTGGAGTAGCACAGATATGCGGAAGCCGCACACAAACGTGCAACGTATTCGGGAAAGTCCCTCCCCCTTTCTCCAACACGTATATTCGACTTTGCATTCTCCTTATATACAATTTGTAACACATAGAGCATGTTTGTGTGTGGCTTCCGCATGTCTATGCTACTCCACTATTGGGCTTTGAAATGCCACGGATGCCCCTGGAGAGATAATATCGTTCTAGATGGACTAACTGGCCACCACTGACAACCACTGCATACCGCAAGTAACATGTTTTGAATTCCATATGTTGGAGTTTTGTATAGTAAATAAATGGAACTTTATATACAATGCTGCATACCTGCAATTCTTTAGGCTATGTTCACACGGCTTATTTTGGGACGTATCTCGCCCCGTATTTCGAACTATGGATTACGTCTCCTCTCCCCGCTCACACAATACGGCGAGCGGGGAGAGAAGTGACATGTCAATTATTCATGGCGTATTCGCGCCGGAATAAAGAATGTCTATGGGGCCGGCCCCTCCGCCCGCCCCTGTACACACGGCGTAATTGTGGAGCGAAATATGTCCTGCAATTAAGCCGTGTGAACATGGCCTTCAGGTTGAAGAGCTCAGCACTAGCCAAACCTTTTGGGGGTCTTTTGAGTGCGATTCTTTTGGGGGGTGTCTGCTTTCTTTTAGGGGTGTTTGTGCACACCGCAAGGCGCTGTGTGTTTAGAAGAACGCGCTGATCAGCGCATTCTTCTAGAGCACAGGGGGGCTGTCACTATTTACTTTCATTGTCTTTGCCACGCATATGCCAGAAAGAAGTGACATGTCACTTCTTTCTGCTGGCGTTCAATACGCGGCGTGGAAGGCGGCAGGTAATCATAGCTCCCTATGAGAGCTATAATTACCGTAATTACAAGATGTATTTCGGGGAGCATTGCAGCGCAATTACACCCCGAAATACATTGTGAAAGATGATGTGTGAACATCCCCTAAGTACTATTTATGCAAATTCAAAGAAAAACATTGCTTACGTATAAAAAGATACTCGTGAAGCGAGTAATAACGTCAGTATATGGAAAATGCCAACACCCTAAGGCTATGTTCACACGGCTTAATTGCGGGACGTAAATTACGCCCGAAATTACGCCGTGTTGGACGGGGCGGGGCGGGAGCGGGGGAGTAAGCAGGGGGCCGGCACTTCGCCGGCCCATAGACTATATCCTGTAGCGGCGCGTATACGCGCTAGAAAGTGACATGTCAATTAATCCCCGCCCGGCGGATTCGCCGGGCGGGGGAGAGGAGACTTAACCCATAGTTCTCTATGAGAACTGTGAATTACCGTAATGAATGGGCCGTTTTCGGCCCGTAATTGGCGCACTTCGGCGCGTAATTACGGGCCGAAAACGGCCCACTATAAGCCGTGTGAACATGCCTTAAAGGGTGACAATCATTTCAAGTCAGAATTGACATGGATTCTGACTTGAAATACTCGTCTAAAACTGAAAGTAAATCATCCTCATTGACCTTAATAGAAAATACGCGTTGTAGTCCATACAGTGCATATTTTCGGAGGTCAGCTTTAGTTTTAGAAAACTTGGAACATGTTCAAACTTCTCCTGTATTTCACATGAAAAAAACTTGGTCAAAACTTCTCTATGTCGGATCCGCTTCCAAAACCCCATAGAGATGAATGGGAATTGTTTTCTGACTGTAAATCTGCCAGGAAAAAAAACCTATGGCGACATGTGTGAACGGGGCTGCACCAGAAATCTGGCATTTTTTCAGCCCGATATCAGGCGCAACCCCATTCGCTACATGTTTAAATGTCCCACACGCCAATATCAGGCACATTAAATAGCGCACGTGGCACTTTGTAATGCACCCGATCTCAGTGAGCGTGCGGGAGACGGGGCACACTAGAACCGTAGCAAAGCTACATATTTATAGCTTCAGTATGGCATTTCTAGGAGCATTACAGCTGGAACAGGTATATCATAGGTATGCCATGCCGGAAAAGTCGTGCTTGTGCTAGAATGCGCCTGATTTAGGACCCGCTGTAGAGCGGGTTCATAAATCAGGCGCATTCTAGGCTTTTATTATGCACATGAAATTTGGCATGTAGACGTCAAATTTCATACATGCTGCCCCTAAAATCTACATGAAATACTTGTTGAAAACTGCATCGTCTGAAACTGTTTTCAATGGTACAATCCGGTGAGAATCCAACAAGTAAATTGTACTCACCGCGTGGACTTACCATAAAAGAGTCAACTTGTCCTAAACTTACTTTTACCAAGAATGGTATTTTTACAGGGCTGCTAAATAACTTATAAAGTTCCATAAGAACAGCCAATGATCATGTAGAAAAAAGATGAATAACTTATAATTGGAGGCACAGCAAAACTTTCCATCATTATCTCTTCAGAATGCCTAGCAGTGCATGTAATCCCATGAATCTGTATGACAAATAACATAATTGTACATCATCAGCTACAGGCAGGTTGAGGACATTAAGTTTTAGTTGCGAGTAGGCTGCATATCAGCACAAACACTGACCTAATCCCTTCCTTCAAGAGATATTTGTTTCAGACTGTTGCACAAACTTTCTGATTTCATTTTCCAGAACTCAGCTAACTGATTTATATTAAAAAAAAAGTACACAAATCAATGTAACATAATTGACAGTACCACATTTCACAACTAGTATACCAGCATGTTGCTTCTATACACAGTAGAATATATAGGATTAGTTTTATACCTGACTTAGGGAAGAGATACAGAGTGTATGACCATTCTACCAGTGGTCTTATGTGTATGTTGTACTTTGTTTAGGTACTGGTGTTTTAACCCCTTCCTGACAGCCGGGTTATAATTTTTTGACAATTCGTTTTTTTCCTCCCCGCCTTCTAATAATTTTTTTTTATTTTTCCATCTACAAAGACACTTGAGGGCTTGTTTTTTTTTGCGGGACAAGATATACTTTTTAATAGCATCATTAACCGTGCCATTGAATATACTGGGAAACTGCAAAAAATTTCTAAGTGAGGTGAAATGTTAAAAAACGGTACTTGCGCCACATTTGCAGGAGTTTTGTTTTTATGGCCTTCACTCATTGGGAAAAATGATGTGTTATCTGTATTCTGCAGGCTGATATGATTCCGGCAATACCAAATATATAATGTTTTTGTTACGTTTTAGTACTTTACAAAAATACAAACATTCTCTATTTCTCAAATTTGCACTGCAGCACCATTTTTCCACCTATAAACTTAAGTGAGGGTTAATTTTTTGCGGACTGAAGTTTACTTTTTATTAGCACCATTTTGTTAAACATGCGTCTTTTCACTTTTTATTTCAGGTTTTAGGGTACATAAAATGACCAAAAAACTGCTATTTTGGTCTTTGAATTTTTTTGTCTTCTCCAGTTTTTAGCATAGGAAAAAAATGAAGTCATATATTAATTTTGGACAGTTATGGCAATACCAATTATGTGTAACTTTTTACATTTTTTTTATTTGTAAAATAGCAAAAGGGGGTGATTTGAACTTCTATTGCCTCATGTCTATGTCTAAGACTTTCTTTGTTGCCCATTGCAACCAAGCAGAGCTCCCCTTTAATTCTTTCAGAGCACTAGATGAAATGAAAGGGGAGCTCTGATTGGCTGCTACGGACAACAAGGAAAGTCTTAGACCAAGTCAGTTTTCAAACATGTCCCCCTTAGTATATTCTATTATTTTTTTTTTATACTTTTACATTTATTCCCCCTAGGGTGCTTGTACACCCTTCGGCATTATGTAAATAATGCCGAACGGTATACCAAGATAGTGGTTTTACTACTTCCTAAAGAAGAGAAGAGAAGGAACCAAGCAGATGTAGGAGACAGAGTAAAAGTCGGGAATGAAGTATAGAGAGAGAGGTGAGTAGAGACTGTCAGCAAGTAGGGCAATAAAGAATCTGACAGCCTTTTATAGCCAGCTGCCAAGTCCAAGATTATTATGGGTATGAAGTGCCACTGGGGCTAGTTTATCGAAGCAGGTAAGCATCACCACTTCTGGGCAGTGAGAGGAGAGAAGAGTACCCCTTCAAGTGATCTGTGTGAATTATGTCTGAAGTGTGTCCTATCACCCATCAAAGCACATCACTGGATTACTGAATTTGTAACAACAACTTGGGGCTAGGGAGACGTGGGTCAACTGTGGTGCACCAACACACTACCCGGGGTAGGCTCACTGCCTGGCCTTAGCTTTTTCCTCTTCCTCCCAGACTTTCCCCCTTTCCTCTCAGCTCTGGGCCTTTTCCTGCCAGTATTGCTCCTGCTAATAATAATAATAATAATAGAACTCGACAACCCTTTTAAGGTAACACTTATGATAAACTATGAAACACATTTTTTTCTAATTTTACAAATGTATAAATTCCAATTTCTATCCAACCTTTAATGAAATAAAAATATGTAATATTTATTCAAGTATTACATTTTACTGACATACAAGTCATAGTTGTATGGCCCCAGAGGTGTAAATTTCAGACACCAAACTGCAAAATGATGATACCATAAAGTGCTGCTTAGTGGTTTTAGAATTTTTACTTAGGGGTGCGGCACTTATGCACAAGGTCTCCAATTTTTATTTGCTACCCAATCACCTCTAAGAATCTAGTGAGAGGCGAAAAGGTAGAAGTTTATAGTGTTTTTTCAGGGTTGTCTTCAGTAATGAGTAAGACTAACGACTAAGTCCATTGAGTAATGATGTTATGGTTCCTGTTTTTAATGCTTTTTTATTAATTTTTTTTCGGGTGGGACAGTCCGTGTTTAGTATCAATGTAACATAATAACAAATTTCATAGGCAGACATGTGGGGCATAATGGCACCCAGTGCTGCTTGAATAGTCAATTATTACAGAATAACTGGGCAAGAGAGATATTACTATAATCCTATTTAACCAAAAATTAATGCATTCATGAGAGTTGAAGTATGAAAAAAGCTCCTTGGTGCAGTTGCCTCAACTTAAAGATGTAGTATCTGTTTTATCAAAAAAATGAATGAGATTTTCAACTTTTTCTAAGCAGACATGTTATTGATGTATCACACCAACTACATATAACTCAAGATTTGCACATGTTTTGCTTTTCAAGCAAAGTATTCCACCCCTCCTGCCTCAAAAGAAACCATTTCGGTAGAGCAACATTTGAAGTAGTAAAATTATAACCCAGAAAAGGGCTGAAGATTTAATTAGTTCATGCTAACGAGAATTTGAAAATGTAAAGATCTGTTCATTCGCTCATCCTCCAAAATGAGGCATATAATTGCCATATATCCATAGAGACAAAGTCACAGAAATTCAAAGAATTCTATTCCAGCCTTATTTTTTGGCCACCTGTAGACACAAGGATACACATCGTGACTAAGAGATTTTTAGATGATGCTTCTTTGGATAGGACTTTTAAATACCCATTCAGTCACACACTTGTCTGCGAAGTTATACACCGCATTCAATAGGAAAACCCATATGGCAGGATGTAATTTATTTTAACAGAAACTGTACATGCAGGAAGCTAATAGATTGTTTATCTGTATTGACGTTTACAACATTATTATTCCGTTTTTCAGGTTCCATCATTTAGATGAAAAGCTGCACCTGCTAATCTGTAGCAGTCTGTTCTGAAAGATCATTGATTCATGAATATAAAGATTTATGCAAAAATAAATAAAAGTGCAGTTAGACGAGAAGAGAACAAAAATAGTTGGAATCAGCCGTTCTGAAAAAATCCGGTGTGACATTCCCCAGAAGAGAAGATTAAACTAACATGTGCCAGTCAATATTAGTATACTACGACCCTTGATGTCTCCTAAGCAAAACTATTAAGTCCAACATTTTCTCCTGTAGGCACTTATCTGTAAGGATGGCTTACATGTCCGCTGAAGCAGATATTGAAACTGATTGGACAATAGGTAGATACTAGACAGAGGTCTGGGGGGCAACCTCTAGAAATGGGGGTAGAAAATCTTAATCTGCAACACAATGAAGCTCTCTTGAAACCCTATCATTTTCACTTCCCATGTGTCTGCTGTCTGGCAGAGAATAGATTTGAAAAGGAATGGTTAGTGCTGAAAATTGGATCAGAGCTAACATTCTCTCATTTTTATCAGCAGCTGCCAAAGGTCATCTGACATAATAGCTGATGAGTTCAAACCCAGTGGATTTCATTTGCAATTTTCAATTTACCGAGGCCTCCAAGCCCAACAGTGATAAGAGCTTCCCCTATCGTGGCCTGTCACAAACATCAAGAAAACTGCACAAGCCCCCACAAGAAAGAAAGGAAAAGGCTGTGCATCATCAGAGCTCCAGATAAGAGGGATCGGGAGAGAACGGTATCATGCAGGAAGGTGTAAGAGTGGCACGTGTGGTTCAATCTTTAAATGCCAACTGGAATGAAAGGACTACGAGGATGCAATCAAATACACTAACAGAATAACATCACTGTTTTGGCTGCTCGACGAGAGACATTTTTTTATGTCTCGCTATAAATCAGAAAATAGGCAATAGAAGTGGAAATAATAGTTTGACTGAGAAATGAATGGCGTGTAAGTAGTAATGATTGAGGCACATTTAAATAATCTGTCACTTTCTTTTATCAGGGTAATTTGGAGGGTATGACAAATTTTATACCATTTTCAAATATATTTTCTTCCCTAAGGTGGCGAAATCTGGAGAATAGGCTTCCTCTGACTTGATGTATGTAAAATAAATATATCACTCTCATTTCTTCATGCCTCTTATCCCTCTTACTAGGAACACTGTGTTTCATAGTCTATTTGCATTGTCTCATGAATTAAACATGCATTGCTTTCATCCTTCAGTTACATTTCACATAGATAAACTGACCTATGGGGATAGGATAGTATCAAAAGCGACCAGTAATTAAACTGTCCTGACCTTAAACTGGGTGAATTAGGCCAAGCAATGGTGCTGCAGGACTCAGTAAAGTATAATGTGTAGGACCCCTGAATTTCAGGAATATATTGTTTTACCTTCCATTTTAGGATTGATTTAATATTGATCCTACATTATCTATTAATGAGCTACCTGAAATAACTTGCTGTATACAGAAAATACATAGGGCCTTATGCATGAAAAATGAAGACTGTCTGTTGCCCAAAGCAACCAATAAGAGCTCAGCTTTCATATCATATAGTGCTCTTGAAAAATAAAAACTGAGCTTTTATTGGTTGCTATTGGCAACAAAGACAGTGTTACTGCTAGACAGTTTTTCTACATAAGGCTCATTGAATTTTTTTTTTCTTTTTACCTTTACAGGTAGTCCCCCTAAGGTACTCGACTAATAGGAGACATGATCGCTTGAACATCTTTCTACATTTTATGGATATGAACATGGCAGTTTTATTACTTCATGCCTGAAGCAGGAAGTAATAGAAGCGTTAACATGGTAGCTATTGAAGCCGTCATGTTGATGTTGATGTTTGGTAGCGCTGTACCTCATTCATCGATGCGATCACCTCACTGCGATACCACACGTCTAAATGGTTAAACAGCAGGGATCACCGCCTCTAATCCCTGTTGCAAGCAGCAAGTGTCAGCTCTAGTAATCAGATGGCACCCACCACAAAAAGAGCAGGCTCACTCAGTGAACTCGCTTCATATTCCTTTACTGGCATGTTGATGTAAGTTTATGTCACATGTCAGTAAGCGGTTAAAACCTAGACCCCAGCGCTGCAAGGCAACAGTGCTAACGACTGAGCCACCATGTTGCCAGTGTCAAGAGCTACCAGAAATCAAAAAGAGTAAATAGCTGAATGCTTATGTATGCTATTTTTAATTAAAGTAAATGGCTAGACCACAATTTTATTTATGTATTTTTTTAATGTGCAAGGTACTTCTTAAATTTACATTGCAACCTCCTGCCAAAATAAGAACATACGTGCCAATCTTTTATCTGCAAAATCCAGAAGATTTTGGAACTCCTCCCAGGAACACCCCTAAAATGTAGGGAATGCCTTTTTGGGGGATGTGGTTTGCATTAGCCCCATATCATTTGCATCCCAGTTTGTAGAAAACTTCAATATAAAAAAAACAGAGAATTGGCAAGCATAAGTAATACACTTACAATACATTAGTCAAATGGTTGGGGAAGGGATGCAACATCTACATTGAGTTATCAAGCCTATAAAACCACTAATTAAAGAAAAGGAAAATAATTTTTTAGAGTTTTATAGTGAAATTGAATTCTCTGGACAGCATGAATAAAACCAGTTTTGAATTGATATAAAGTTTTATAGAATAAATTAGATTAAGTTTTAGAATAAGACTGTTAATAAATCTATAAAATAGGGCTACGACAGTTTTTTGGCTAAAGTAACGCCAACAAAATGGCGCAGCCCCATTTATATATGTCGCCCTCTGTTTTTACTTTACTCTATGTGACCGCCACATTTAATAGATGATTACTGTCATATTGCCTGTTAAAAATGCAGAAGCTGTACGAGGGTAGTTGCCGATGAGTACTTCCCCCTATATCTGCACCTCCCTGTCTTACATGTGTCTGTCTTCACCTTAGTTGATTGTGTCTGCCATATGTATGCTGTCTTATTGTATATTTGATGTGGATATAATAAAATATGTACTGTATTATACTGTGTTACATCATTTTGTGGTTTTTATTGGTGACTTTAGATACGTAAAGGGGAGAAAATCGGGAATGTTTAGAACAGTGCAAGGATCCTTTAACCTTTTCCTATCCTTTGTCAAGTAGGATGTGACATTTAAAAAATGCTGTTCCAATCATATTTTCTGAATGTTTTTGGCACACAATTGACTATTTGAAGTTTATTTGACGCTGGCAAATGTGTATCTGATTTAGGAAATAACAGTTGTTTTACTTGAAAATAACCATTTTTTTCTTCAAATTTAGTAGGATTTCTGTGGGCAGAGATGAAAATTTTATTGAAAAGGGTTAAGGACTGTGTGATGCCCTTGTTAGACATCATCAGAGAGGGACTGCTAAATGTTATGTGCTTAACCAAATGCCTTCTGTTTCAGGAGATCCTATAGTGTAGTGCTAGCATGAAATATGAATATTAGCACATATGTTATATTTAGAGATGGGCGAATTTCCAAAAAATTCGATTTGCTGACTTCGCTGAATTTTCCGATAAAATTTGTTACGACCCGAATTACTTCGGGACGAATCGCATTAAAAAACAGCTATTTCCTGGTTGCTGAGAGCCTGTAGGGTGCTGTAGAACATTGGGCCATGCTTAAATATGCAGAGGGAGCTTGGTTTTGTCTTCATGCAATGTTGTGTTTTAGTATGACACGCACATGACTGCAGCCGCTCTTAGAATCGCTTCACTCGAAAATTCCCTGGGCACTTACGGGGGCAAAACTGACCAAAAAACTGAAGCGGGAACGCAGCCTGACAAGGTAACGTCAACGCCAGTTGGAAAGAAATGAGCTGAGGGCTAAGGTACTACAATAGCGTCAAAGAACACAGTAGTAGGTTACTGGAGCCGCCACAGATCGCAGCACATAAGTGGACGATGGCAATAGCCACGCCAGGGAGCGGAATCTAAGTAGGTCCCGGTTTTCACCAGAGCCCGCCCCAAAGCGGGATGGACTTGTTGCGGCGGGAGTCTACCAGGTCGCTACCCCTGATGTGACTTGCTTGCAGTGGCAGCCGAGGTGTAGCAAGGTACAAAATCGTAAGGCAAACTCGGAGTCGTGGACAAGTGTAAAGTCAGGACAGCTGGCAAGGATCGTGGTCAAGGGATGGAGGCAAGAGGTACGGTACACGGATATGACAGACGATACTCAAGGCGGAGGTGGTTTTTACTTTCTGTAATATTCACATTCTTCATACTGAAGCCATCCAAAGCCAGTTTTGCAGCATTTGCTTTTGCTTCACCATTCCAGTTTTGTACTAAATTCCATCACTAATGGCACCGAATGCAAAATTAAGCACTAAAACATTCCCTGTAGTTAGGGTCTTCTTCAGTTCAAGTACGCTGCATTTGAACAAATTGGTGTCACGCAGAAACTGGATTCAAACTACCACGTTTATACTTCATAATAAACAGTGTTGGAACTTTTTTAGGTATTAATGATGAAGCTGAAGGAGGTAGAATTTCTTTGGCCAAAAATGGTTTCGGAACGTTAGCAAACTGACTAGGGAGCATTTCTCTATAGTACTTGAGTTTGTCCTCCCTCTCAGCAGCTGGAAAAAAGGCTCCCATTTTGGACCTGTAATGAGGGTCCAAGAGGGTGGAGAGCCAGAAGTCATCTCTCTGCCGGATGGTGACTATTGGCTGTCATTAGCCAGGCAAATCGCATGCTGCAGGCCATGTGTGCAAGTGTTTTTGAGGGACTCCCTGCCTCCCCTCTCCACTGTATACTGCCAAGGTGCTTGGGGGACAGTGGCACAATGACAGAGTGTGGAGGTCACAGCAGCAGCCACAGCAGCAGTATGATGTCAGAGAGTGGCACAATGACACAGTGTGGAGGTGACGACATCAACAGCAGCAGCAGCATGAGGTCAGAGAGAGGTACAATGACACAGTGTGGCGGTCATGGCACCAGCAAGAGCAGCAGCAGCATGAGGTCATTGAGTGGCACAATGACAGAGTGTGGAGGTGGGTGGCAATACCAGTCCCTGGTAAAGATGGTGGGAGGCAGATGGAGAAACTGGCAGCAGATGTGTGGCATCAGGCAGGTGGCGGCATCAGAATAGTGGCTGAGGCAGGTAATTTGAACCCAGACTCATTCTGAATCAATTTGGTGATAAATCTCTTTTTTTAACCCCTTACCGCATCTGGACATATTGCAGCTGACACCTGCCGGTAACAACGTTGAATGGAGCTGGCTCCATACCACACTGTTTAACCCCTTAGATGCGGCGTCTCAATGAATGAAAAATAACGCAACATTTCTCACTCCGATCAGGGTCCCCTCAGCGAGATCGCAGGGCCCTGATAGGTTTACATGGCAGTTAGAAGGCTGTTGAAGACGTCCATTGCCGCCAGGTTTTCTGTTTTACGACTTCCTGCACCAGGTACGAAGTAGTAAAACCGCCTTATTGGCACACCGTAATGCATTGTCTGTACAATGCATTAGGCTGTATAAATGATCGAGCCCCCTTGTGGTGAAGTCCCTAGGGGAACTCAAAGTAAAGTTAAAACAAAAGTTTTAAAGTATAAATAAAAAATTATTAAAAGTTCAAATCACTCCCATTTTACCATTTTACAAATAATAAAAAAGTTACACATAATAAAATATTACATCAATTATTACATACACAAAAGCCAAAATTGCGGGTTTTTTTTGTCATTTCACGTTCTCAGAAAACTTGTGCTCCAAAAAGTCGCATGTATTCCAAACTGGTACAAATAAAAAGTACACTTCAGCCCACTAAAAATGCCCCTCTCTGATGTCCATAGGTAGAGATACAAAAAAGTTATTGGTTGCAGAAAATGGCGCTGCTAGAAAATGTTTTTGATTTTTTTTTTACGGTACCAAATCATAATGAAATCCATACATGTTTGGTATTGACGTATGCATATCAATCTGTAGAATACAGATGAAGCATCATTTATACCGAAGACTGAACGCTGTAAAAACAAAACTCCCACAAACATGGCGCAAGCGGGTTTTTTTCAGGTTTTTTCCCATTCAAATTTTTTTGGGTGGTTTTCCAGTATATTTATGGCACAGCGAATGCCACCATTAGAAAGTACATCTTGTCCCGCAAAATAAAAGCCCTCATATGTCTATTTAGGTGGAAAAATAAATAAGTCATGGCTCTGGGAAGGCGAGGAGGAAAATCGAATTTGAAAAAAAAATAGGCCATTAAGCGGTTAAGCTCTCAGAACTCAGTTTAATTAAGGCATCCAATTTCAAGATGGGGGTACAAATCTCTTAGATATAAACTCAGGGCGATGTATAAATTCTGGTACTGATAGACCAGTTCTAAATTGCCAGAGTGTATGAACTTGTTTTTCTGCAGGTCATACATACAGGCGCAGTCTAGTGCCAATACAACAACTCAAGCTCAGGCAGATCACCATTAACCTGGTCTGACTGTTCTAACTGTTCTGCAACAAAGTTTTGGCGTAAAACAATCATAAATGTGTCTACTTCTACTAATGTGGTGAGACGACCCCAGAACGCACACAAAACTGTGGCACGCTAAAAAGTGTCTTTGGCGCGGTACCGAGGCACTTATCATGCCAAAGTTTGGAGTGCGCCTGTTCATACATCTATAGAACCGGTCCACTACAGCTTTTTGAGGCCAGAATTCTGGCGCGGCCCCATTCATACATGTCTCCCTCAGTCTCTATATGCACACTTTTCAATGGCAGATGCAGGAGTGAATCCTATAACTTCCTTAGGCTAGGTGTACATAGCACAGGATTTTGGTTGTTTTTTCAGCGGATTCAGTATTTTGAATCTGCTGAAAAAACAACCGTTACCAGTGCTATGTAGCCCTCAATAGCAAATCTGTGCTGTAGTGTACACAGAACGGATTTTTTACTGAGGGAAACCAAAAACCAAAAACATCCAGCAGAATATACATGTTTTATATTGCGCGGGAACGACGGGGTCGCTGGGAATCCGAAATTCGACCACCATTTCTTGCGCAAAAATTGACGGTGTGGCGCAGTTCAGCAAAGTGAAAATGGCATCAGGTTTTGGATGGCTTTTTCACTTTGCTATGTGCACCTAGCCTTACAGCCCCTTATCTCAGGGCACAAAACTCTATGCATCTCTAATTTTGTCGTCACAGTACAGATCTATTCTCTTAAACAAATGTGGCAGTTGCATTATATGGCTGTCAGCTAACTGACCCCAGTTGTGGGTATAAGGCCCAGGAAAATTTCTCCATAGAAAGTCTCATTCTAAACAGCAACAGAAATGAGTCTTATCCTGAGGTGGTGGTTTAGGTGGCACTGGCAGACTAGCAATGGCTGCTGTTTGTGAATTTCTCTCCCAGGTCTACTTCTCTGTGAGCTCCTTTTTCTGTAGCCTAGTGGAGTGGAGAAGCCACTGGGGCTTTGCTTATATAAACTCTGTCTTCCCCAATTCCCCCAGATCTCATTCACTTCTCTATGGATTTACATTGTTATTAGTTGATACTTTTTCTTGAAGCAACAGTATGATTACAAAGCAAAAATATTATCAAACCATCTAAAATATGGTTCATATCTGCATCAGAGGTTCTGTTCGGAGCCCCTGGCGCAGATCCCGTCTAAAATGACTGAAAAAATGCAGTGCTATTCTTTGCATTAAAATGAGGGCCACCACAACAGAAACCTGACAGACCCCACTGACTATGCCGTTGGTGTCCGTCATATAATTGACCCACTTCCACCTCTGCAATGTTTGCAAACGGAACCTACAACATAGATGTAAATCAAGTCTAACATAGTATAAATCCCATTACAGATATGATAAAATCACATAAAATAGTACACATTAAATCACACACAACTACTACTTCTGTCTGCTACATAACAAAACTTCTTGCAGCTGCATTGATCTCTGCTACCAGTGATAAACGCAGAATGAGCACACAGCAGCTGTCAGTTTTTGACAGATGCTGAGTGCCCCCTCTATTTGGCAGGAAAGGTCTATGACCACGTATCTGAACACAGCAACCAATAGGCTTACCTTTCCTTATGCTAATGAAAATTAATTGGAGGTGCTGATTAATATTCATACCTAATTTTCACTTGTGTTTTAGTTCTTCAGCTGCATACAACCTAGAGTATGACCTCTGTTTCTGTCACTTTTCCGGGCATCTTATCATATCAGTTTCTTTATCATGTTTTGATATGTTATTATTCTTATTTTTCTTACATCTTGCTGTGGAACTTAGCTCACCACAGTATAAAAATGTAAAAACTGTATGTGGCCAAGATCT
>JAODAL010058083.1:0-22294 GCA_025379985.1 Phyllomedusa bahiana | reverse complement strand
AATAATAAAAATCAAAATTTTATTAGCAGAAGCGCATTATTACAAAAAAAAAAACCTCCACTTATTGGGTATTGTATCTGTCACAACTAGTGGTAAAATTTAAGATTTTTTCCCCTGCACAGTAAACAACTGTAAAAAAATGGAAAAACTGCACCATAATTACTATTTTTTTTCACCCCCTTCACAAAAAACGAATTTGCGCAATCAACAGAAGCTAAATCAACAGAAAGATAAAAAATGTTGCTTTCAGAATAAGATGGAAATCTTCCCCAGTTATGAGTAAAGATCTGTACTAGAATGAACACAAATTTTGCCTTACACTTTGGTAAATCTGTTGGTTTACGGGAAGCCGTGCTCCAACAAACCCTAACCATTTTTCATGTCTTAACTCCTTACCCACAATGGATGTATGGTTACGTCCTTTTGGGTTGGTCGGACCAAGCTCAATCCCCGTGTTTAACCACTTAGATGCCGTGGCAATCCTGGCCACAATGTCTAAATGAATGAGGTTTCGTTGCCCCCTCCGATCCCTTCCTTGTGCAACGTTCCTCCTTTCAATCGCCCCCTCCCTGTGAAACCCAAGGTTGGGAGGGATGCCATTTGGTTCCATCTTGGTATCACCTTTAGTGTTGAGCGATTATTATCGACAAAGTTGAAATGGGGCACAGTTTTTATGGTGATCGGATTTTTTAGATCATGCGATAATTTGGGTTTTAAAATCTGTGCATCAATCTTTTTAGATCGCGCCTTTTCGGCACTTCCTGTCTTTTTTGGCGGCCAGAAATTAGCTTACAGAATAGAGCAGGGTGAGATGGGTGTGCGACGTCATGACTGGGATGTGTATGGTTGCGATTTGGCTGGAAAAAATCACATGACCTCGTTTTACATAGAACAGCCCTTCCTGTTCAGCCTCAGTGTCTCTCAGCGTCTCATAGCAGTAGGACGTGCGCTCTGCGTGTGTCCAAACAGCTCAGCGAAATTATTCTATTTCTTCACAGAGAAACCTCTACTATTAGCTGTGATCCTTAAAATTTAGTTATATTATAAATTGTAAGATTTTTTGTTTTTAGCTATATAATTTTAAAGGAGCATCTACCGCTGTAAAGTCACGAGGGAGAGTGGGAGGGGGGGGGCCCGGGGCGAACACAGGACAAGCTCTCTAAGAATACTGGATAAAGTTCCCCAAAGACTTGTGTAGACATTGCACTGCAATAGCTTTATTATTAAAGTTTTTTATTGAAATATTTCCTGGATTTTGGGGGCAGCCTAAAACTTATATTAGGATACACATCTTTTCTAGTAACTGCAGGTCTCTTTGTTAGGTGCAAAAAATCCACTTTTATTATCAGTATTAAAATTTCAGACAGGTGTTCATTTTCAATTTTGCCCCTTCCACCTTGTTGATATATCCACCTTGCACTTAAAATTTGAATCCAGCAATTTTATAGTCACCACAGGTGAATTGAAAGGTGCCAAAAAGTATCTTGTATTATACGAATACATAAAAAGATACGTGTTTTTTGGGACTTTTGCCCAGTCCAGATTTGTTGATAGAACCTTGCAGTTAAATTTGAATCCATCATTTTTGTTTTTATTTGTGGGATTTGAGAATAGCTGTGTTTTGCCTTATTTTAATAAGAGACTTTCCAAAACTATTCCATCCCTTTCTAAATTTTTTAATTTTTCTGCATGGAGCAAAATTTCAGGTGGGTAAGCGAGCAAAGAGGGGGGTAGAAATGGAGGGGGTACAGGAAGGGCTCCTTCCAGTGTGGGACAACACGCATGCTAGCGGATCTCTTGCAGGACCTCGGGCCTGTCATCGCGGGGTCAGGGCCCTGTGAACCCAGTAAAAAACAGCGTCGCCAATCTGTCCTTCAGTGGAAATTTGAACCTGATCTAGCAGTCTTACCTCCCGTCCTCCCAGTCCGGGGCAAAATGTCGTCATCGCATATCAGCATCCGCCCAACATAAAGCACCCCAAATGCAACTGTGTCCCCACCACTGTGGATAATCCATTGTCTAAAGCCCTTTTTGATGACAAAATGGGTTGGGGTCAGAAGGCATGTTAAAAGATCAAGAGGATGATTTAGTCTGCTCTGACCCCAAGTTACGGGATTCATGAGAAGGATAAGGAAGCCGGTCAATCGGAAAAAAATCCCAGGCGGTGGGGCAACCCCTTTGCGTGCCCCTTGTTTGTCCCCCCGCAGCCCCGGATGAGAATGTCAGGACGCGAAGTCACTGTGTTGATGATGATGATGACGACTTGCAAATCCATCGTGGTTTTTTCCCCGCAGAATTTGCTTGCAGGCTTCATGCTGGATGAGGGGAAGACGATGGGTAGTGTCAGTATGGGTCCCGCCTCAAAAGGGAAGGGCGGTGCAGAACCCCTGATATGATTCCCCCAGCCACGGTCAGCGAAAACCCCCGCTCTCGTTATCCCCGTCAAAAAGGTCGGACTCTCAAGCCGGGGCCTTTTTTGAGCAACCCTTGATTCACCAGCGATGTAAATTCCGCCTTTCCCGTAAACGCATAATAGAGGCAAAACCTTTGGTGGTTAACCCCACCCAAAATGTCTAGTCAATGCAGCGAATGCATGTTGAAATGGAGGCAACACTTGGCCAAAAAAGGCCAGGCCGACCCGGGCCTCCAACCACTGTCACACCCCCCTCTGTCTCCCCCTCCTCCTCGCCCCACCAAATGTTCCTCAGCTGCCCCCTTCTCTCGGTCATGACAGGGACGCCTCCGCTTCGCCTCCACCGTGCCCGAGTACCCCGCCCACCGAGACCCATCCTACCCCCTTTTTCCCCCCGCCAGTTTGACGACCTGCCGCCCTACACGGCCAGTTAGCAGCCAGCCTTCTGTTTCCAGGTTTGGGGGCTGAAGAAAAACTTTTAAACCCCAAAACCCTCCCCAACCAAAAAACCCAAGTCGGCATTGCAGGGTTTTGGCTTGGAAATGTTGCCTTTCCGTCTGGGGGGACACGATGGGTTCGCCACTCTGGCCCGCCTGCCCCCCAAAACCAGATGCCGAGCAGGGGATTTTTTTTGCCGAAAAGCATCCCTGCCCCGGCCATCAGTTTCATCAAAAATTTTAAGCGGTTGTCGAAAATTTTGGGGGAAAAGTCCATCTGACCCCCCGACACTGGACGTAAACACGGCCAAGGCCGCTTATTCTTGACAGCTCACTGGGGGAGCTGGGTGGGTGTTTGGGGGTGACGGTGGCTTCAGGTCGGCGCAAAAAGTCTTCAAAACCGCCGGGATGGGGCAGGGCTCTTTCCCCCAAGGTCCTCTGGTGGATCACGTTTAAATTAATCGTCTTGGAGACCATCCCCAACAGGTCAGGGCTTGGAGGCTCTCCGCAACGGTGAGTGCTGGGGGTGGGTGCCAAAAACCTTGTGCCCGGCAAGGTGGTGTGTGATAACGGGGAAATTTTCTGGCCGCCCTTAAGTCGGGAGGGGAGCACATTCCTTGCCTGGCAATGTCATGAACCTTGTGTCCAAAATTTTAAAGAGCTACCCGGGTCTGGACTGCCTGCTGAGGGGTCGGGTTAAGTTCCACTTTCCGCCGTTCGCACCCTTTTCGTCCCCCTGGCTCGTTGCGCGTCAGCTCACCTCCCCTAAAACCGTTCATTTTGAGTGGAAACAGCTGGATTCCCCCCCCATGTCCAGGATTGTGGCAGCAGCGAAATGCCATTACGCATACGAAGTGACACATGGCCTGACAAGACGGTGGGGACCTCGGGGTGTTCGCCACCGAGAGTGGAGGCAGGGGAAAGAGCTCTGCCCCAAATTCTTCCCAGTTTTGAAGAAGCCACCAAAATGGCAGTGCGGACAATCCCTTGTCAGCTGAGCTTTGTGGGATCTTATTTCTGGAACGATCGTTGGACACTCTGAAACAAGGCCCCGCCGCGCGGAGGAGGAGCGGACACAGATGCGGACACGGAGCCTTTCTTCCGTCAAATCCAAAAGGCCCGACAGTTTCACCAAAATTTCTCGGTTTCCTTGGGCTGTGGTTCGGGGTCAGGCAGTCAAGGTGGGCTCAGCTCTCGGGTGATATCTCAGGCAAGTCGGCTGTGTTGAAGCTGTGCTGGGGCAGTGGGGGGAGGAGGGAGGTTTTCCTGACACCGACGTTACCGACGTCCCTCCCTTTGGGAAAAGGGGTTTGGGCCGAATTTGAGGCGGAGGAGGAAGATGAGGAAGATCAGTTTGCTATGCCCCTCGACCCAGGGGTTTGGGGAAATCAAGGTCCATTCTCACATGAGTGCTTGAATGCTCCATTTCCTCCAACATGATCCTGCTTTAAGGCCATCAAAATGAACAACAGTTACTGGGTGGCCACCCTCCGGCCCCCCGGGTACAAAAAAAAACTCAGCACTTTCCTTCCACCCACCCAAATAAGAGTAAAATGCAAAAAATGGAGACTTGTGTTTGATAAAAATGGAGACATTGTTGCTCTGCTTCCGTTCCCCAAATTCATGGTGGAACAACATCAGCACGTGACAGCAGTGGTCCCAAATAGCCATAGCGGCAACAGCAGACAGGAGTTTTCAAAACCAATGGGGACCTCTGGCAATCTTTGTTTCCACCTCACAACGCATGCAATGCAGGGACACATCCAACGACAGAGACCAGCCCTTAAAATCATGGTGCACGGTTTTCTGCGTCTCAACACCGATGTTTTTGTATGGTTCGGACCCCAATAGACTTTTTGGTATCCCCAAAAAGGAGAATGGCCCGAGCTCGCTCGCCACGCCATAAAAGGGGTTGTCCCGGCCCCGCAACCAGCGTCTATCTGGGGGCCTTCAGCACATGGAGGAGTCCCTTACAGACAAAGCACCGGGGTTTCCCCAATAATTTTGGACGTTTGACTTTCAAGATGGAAAAAGGAGGATCCTTTATGATGTTGTGGCCCCCAAATTTCCGGGTCACCGATTAGTTTTATTCACTTCCTCTTCAAAAAGGGAAATGGTCTCTTTAAAACTTATTTTTAAAATGCATTTCTTACTGCAAAATTTTTTTCTCTTTTCCCAACATTTATTTTTCTGGTTTTGCTTGAGGAGAGTAAAAGACAGCAAGGTTTCATGACAACACCCCATTCCATTTATCAAATTCATCTTTAGAATTTTCGCATTGTCGTGGTTTTTAGGTCTGTTGTGTGAGATACAACTATAAATTTTGGTCCTTTGGAACGAAAAGTGGCTTTTAAGTGGGATTTCTCCCTACAATTTTTTTAAAAGTGGCTGAGAAGTCATATTTTAAATTTTTTTGGGGTCATGTGCTGTGAGAACACAATAATTGGTCCCTTTTGGGAAAAGAAATGGGGGCTTTAAGTGGGGATTTCTCCCTCACAATTTTTTTTTTAAAATTATGTTTATTAACTTTTTTTGCAAATAAGTAAATAGTGAGCAGCGATCAAAATATGAAACATCTTTTAAAAGACCATACCCAAAGGGATGCAGGGGTATATGTACGTTCTGCAATGAGCATAGGGTAGAACAAATTGACAATGTGACTGCCAGTAAAATACAAAAATTAAAAAAAAAAAGGGCACGGAGAAGGGAAGAGAAAGAGGAAGGAAATAACAAAAAAAAAAAAAAAAAAAAAGTGGTGTGTGGGGGGGTGGGGGGGGGGGGGGGGGGTTCCGTCGGGGCCCGGGGGGGGAGGGGGGCAGCAGTGATAAAAATATGTGCCAAGAAAGGGCCAATGTCAAGGACCCCGTTCCCACCTCCTATCCGAGAGGGGCCCCGAATGCTTGAGTGTCTTGGGAGGGACCTCCCCCCTCAAATTTTTTTAAAAGGGCTGAGAAATCTTTTTATAATTTTTTTTGGGGCATGCTGCTTTGAAAGCAGCAATACAAAGGGCCTATTATAAAAAATTTTTGTTTCTAAAAACATTTGTTCTTTACAATTTTCAAGAGGGGTCAAGGGTGAATAGGGAAAAGGTCGGACATGTTAATGGACACATATTTCAAAATGACTTTTTTTTGCAAGTCTTTAACATAGCTATTAAACCCTGTATTGAACAACCCCTTTAATACAAATTAAAAAAAAAGAAACAAAGACATGGTGGGGTTCCATCCTATTTAAAATTGTTTTAGAATTAAACTACTTAAAAACTTGCATGTTACAAAATAGATGGAAAAAAATTCCTCTGAATTGTTACAAGGGAGGCTACAGGAAAATTTGACCAGGATGTAGTTATTCAGAGGACATGGAGTATAGGAGCACGGACAGAGAACAAAGACAGAACGACAATTTCCTCCAGCACGTTGAGTTAAAATGAGCGAAAAAAGAAATGCAAGGGGAAAAAGCGGCACATGGGTGGAAACAGAAAGCGTTCAACACCCAGTTATTCCATGTGAAGCTCAATTGTTCGCATATACGGAGGGCAAGTGCTACCCAGGACAGGGACAGTATATGTCCAGTGAAACGAAAATGGTGGTTGTAAAGACTCCTATTTACAGGCACGTTTTAGTCTGTGGGTCTGACAGGTTTAATGGGATCATTCTGCAGGTACAGGACAGACTATTGTTATTGTCAGTTAACCTAAAATGGTGGTTCAAATGACTCCTTTTCCCGGCCCACTTTTTAATTTGGGGGTCAGTCGGTTTAATGGTCATTCTGCGGTTCCAGGAAAGGTATAGTCATGTCCAGTTCAACTAAAATGCGTGGTTGAATAGACTCCTCTTTCACCTGCACTTTTTAATCTGTGGGTCTGACAGGGTGTTTTATGTCATTTGCTGGTACAGGGACTAGATATAGTTCAATGTCCTGATCTAACTAAAATGAGTGGTTGATCAAGACTCCTTTTTCAGGCACTTTTTAACTATAGGGGTCTGCAGGTTTGGGGCTCTTGCCTATGGCCCAGGACAGGATATCTCAATGTCACGTGAAACTCAAAATGGCGGTTGAAAGACTCCTTTTTCGGCACTTTCTCTAATCTGAGGGTCATGCAGGTTTGGGGCTCATGCTGTGGCCTCAGGACAGGTATAGTCATTGTCCTGTAAACTAAAATGGTAGTTGAAGACCTCCGTTTTCCGGACTTTTTAATTTCTGGTGGTATGGCCAAGGTTTTGGGGCTAATGCAGCGTTACAAGGACAGGATATTCAATGTCCAGTTCAAAGTGAAAATGATGGTTCATCTTTCATACTGCCTTCTGGCACCACTTTTTAATTTGTGGGTGATTGCAGGTTTAAGGTCATGACAGTGGTACAAGACACTAGGGTTAGTGATGGGTGTGTGATTTTGTTTCTGTGGATTTTATAAACCTAAGTGTTTCCGTTGCCTAAATGTAGCTTTATTTGTATAATCGCTGGTTTGGGGGGGATGTGTCATGGGGTGGTATGGTGAGTAGCACGATTGTCTTATCTTTGCATTTGACTGGGTTGTGGTTGTTAATTCAGCTTATCCTTGCTTACCCTTGTGTATTGGTTGTTTGGGGTGGGTGAAGAATGCTCTCACGCGGGGTGTGGTGTTTTGTTGGTTCGTTGCTCTCCCATAGATTTAGTGAGATGGTTCATACGTGTTTGTTATTCTGCCGATTTGTAGTGAGGAATAGGCTATTTACTATCGCTATCGATGGAGCTATCTTGTGTCGAGAGTGGATGTCGAAGGTGCTATCGACCATCGAGTGGGCCGATGTCGATGGCCAACGTAATCGCTAACACTAGTAACCACGAAGATCGCCGTAGGATAATTGGCTTCGGTAGTGGCTCTCGCTTGCAGAATCAAAAACTTTTCCTGAATTCTAAACGTGAAATGTACGTATGCCCCTGCGACTGCAATACCCTTATCTGTATATTCATTCTCTCCCTATCTCCAACCCCCACTCCTATCCTACTACCTAACCTCCCTAACTTGTTAACTTTTACTCACCCCCCACTACCCTCTAACCCAAACTTCACTAGTGAGTATATATAGATCACTTCCTTCCATCACCGTCCCACTGCCACACCCACCCATCGTTATTCGTCCCCTACCCCTACCTTGTATCTCCTACACTGCCAGTACTACAGTCCAAACCCCCCTCAGCCCGTGCCTTCCCCCCTCCCCTCCCCCCTCTAGACACACATCTTTTACATAGATCTACCCTCTCACCACCCCTCCCCACCCCCCACTCTTCCCCCACACCAAATTTTCATATAGTTCCTCCTCAAATACCAACCCCCCCCTCCTCCCTTATAAACCTCTTTCCACATCACAAAATAAATACCTTCCACCCAACCACCATTCGACCACTCCCCCCAGACTACTCATAGAGAGTGTCAGCAACCTGCCACCAGTAATCCCCTCCACACACAAAATAGACAACAGTCATGTCATACATTCCTATATAATAACAAAAACATAATGCAACTCTTAAATATAGAATATACACCCTGATTAGACATGAATCAGAGAGAAAGAAAGAATCCATGCAAGTCAATATACTCCACACTGAACTCTAAAATCCCCCAAAAACCAAATCACCCAAAGCACATAATACTACACTGTATCTCAAGCACATCACAATGATATGTCTCCCGCCTTAAACACTCGCGTGTATACATATATCCATTAGACACCACGAGTAACCTCACCAAATTACAAGATAAGTGCCCACCCCCCCACCCACTCCTCCCCACACAATGCCACCCAACACTTCACTCATAACACTGTCTCTAAACTTCTACAAATGACCCTCCAACATACACATACATCCTCCAACACTTCTCGAGCATACCCCCATCCTTCATAGAGATCCATACTCATCCCCATACAACCTCAACTGTCCCATCACACACATTCAACATACTAATCTCTCCCCTCACTCTGTCATAGATGCGACCCTGCCCAGCTGGCTACAGCCTCTCACCCCCTCCACATCCAATGTTCTGCCCCATATTTCGTCTACCTTTTCACCCCTCTCTCTTCCACCTCTCTCTTATACATTGTTACTACCTGCAAATAAACTCCTGTCCCCAGTCCTTGCTCACCCAGATACATCCCCCCATACCTCTCTCCACTCCCCAGCACCACCCCTACCGTGCCGCCACACCCTGTCACTCACTTATATACCATACGCACACACGACTCCCCACTCTCAAAACCTCTATATACAATACACCCAATATCTAACTCGCTCGCCTCATCCCATCAGTTGATAACAACCCACCTTTCTAACCCGCTCAACTCCCTGCACTCTGTCCTCATCATTTTAATAATACACTCTCTCTGCGCTCTCCGCACCCACCCACTCCTGAAACCCTAATGTTGTGGAACAACACAGCTCCAACCTACGTTCATCCTGTAATCCAAAACTCTCAATCCTCCGCCGACATGCGCAGTTTAGTCATCTACCCTCTCTCATCTCTCTGTGCACCTAACCACCATCCTCAATGCCTATCCTCCCAATATGCCTCCTGTAGTCGTGTGAAACTACTCTAAAGAAAGACCCCACTCTGATCCCATACTGTCCCGTATAGAAGAGAGTACCTTCACAAAGAACATATGTTCATAATTTACACTACTCTCCATCATCCCACAACACCTCCCCCATATCTTACTGTTTGTAGACCCTTTAACCAGTTGATGTCTACCCCCAAATCACCCTCTCCTACCCCCGTGTCTGAATTTCCACCCCCCTATCCCAATTCACACCCACCATTTCAGCACCTGTATACCATGTCCAGACTGTCTACTTCACTACCTGTCTTATCCTATAATTATGCAATACCTACATACTGTCATTGTCTCAATTGTCATACAATAACCTTAATGCCCCCTGTGGTGTAATGTGTGTTCAATAGTAACAGACCACAGCTCCTAATGAGAGAGGAGTGTCGGAACTATCAGTACTACAACGTCTGACAGACCACAAGCAGACTGTGTAAGCCTTCACTTCGTTCTGCTCATAATAACTATAACACAAATCATTCTAAGTTACATCACTAACACACCTCGCTCATACCATCGCCACTCTCGCACTCACCTCAGTAACCACCATAAGCTGGGTCATCGCTATTTCTGTGTCTCTAATATTGTCCTGTACTCCTCACATTTGGTAGTACACTCAACCCAATGCGCACCACCTCATCTTGTACTCCTTTGTTCTGAAATAGATGTTGCGCCATCGCTTTCAAGACTAGAAATGCACAAATAATACAGCGATCCCTTTTTGCTATACGCTAGCCACCATTTGTTGCATTTTGAATACTCGGCTTCCCGTCACTTTCCTGTTGCACATTTACTTCCTATGAAAAATTCACGCTCTGCTAAAAAAATAAAAAACTCCCTACATACTGATTGTACTGCGCAGTAAATAAACTCACTCTCATACACACGCGCTACTATCAGAATAATTGTCCCACTCTATGCACTGTCACATATCCCACTACTCCTCTAAACATTAGTGTCACACCCTGTATTAGTGACCCCAAGTATCCCCAACCAAACACCATATCCACCACACCACCTAGACCTCACTGATCCTAGAATCACATTACTCCTATTCTATCATTTACATAACATAACTATCTCCAAATAAATCACAAATAACACAACTTCATACAATGATAGGAGTGATATAATTACCAAATACACCTAACTTACAATTTTTTAACTGTTCTCTTGTGCCACACCTTATTTAACTTTTAACTCCTTATCTCACTCGTATTAGTACACGCCACACCTCCGAAGTTTATCACCATTACCACTCCCACAACACCCTTCGTTTGTCTCACAATGTGTTTCCAATTCTGTCACACTCTCGCGCATGTGCCATCAACGTGTCCCTTATCAACTACCGCGCGCACGCACGTTGTTTGTCGATATTACCTCCCATAGTTAATCTCTCTATCACTGTAAATTCTTGAATGACAACTACATCTAGACCTGAATGAACTAGTACCTGATATGTAAACTCTCAAAAACAACTCTTATAACCCATCAGCACTTATTACCATTCAAGACCCTGAATGTCTTACCTGCTAATGTATACACCGTTATATTCACCCCACTCACCTCATAATATCACTCACATGTCCCTACTACTAATTCGAATTTTCCTCATACATTTCTTAAATGAGTGCAAATTCTCACACTAAAATCCCACGCACTTTCCCCACACTATTCTCAAAACCATCACTCTCCACGCACACTAAGATAATCCACTTACACATACAATTCCTCATCTCCTAAAATTGTGTCACATAAAACTTAAGCTAAAAATTGATTCTCGCTAAAAATACCCATCCCCTAAATACCCTGTATACATTCTGTATGTTCGACCACAAAAACTATACACCCACACTGTATCTGTATAATAACTAACCCTAGAACCCTACCTAGACGTAATCACACACAGTCATATATATCTTGGTACCACCCTGTGTTATCTATACCTCCACACTGTAACATGTAATTAGAGATCCACAACTCAAATAATCATGACATTTAACAGTATGTAAAGCTCTGTGTACCCACACTACACTGTCCACCTGCAATATATTAAAGAATATCCTAGAACTCACACCATTAGATACAGCACGCTCCCTGTTCTTGTATAGTTCAATATTCGTAAACAAAACACAACCTCGCGCACAACACTCCATACTCTAATCTATCCTAGTCACTGCCACCTAATCCCCCCACTACCAGCAAATCGTTTGACCAATACCTTACATCTCGCTCGCGTATTATTCTAAACCGTAAATTGCATATACATCATATCACAAAACCGTGCTCTACCAATAGGATCACTGCTTAACCAACAACCAACCATACCTCTATATAATCCATATATAACTATCTTCATGTCCACACGCGAATATGTGTTTTAATAGATTTTTACATTCTCAGCGTCAGAGATAGAAGTGATATATCCTCCTGAGAACTCATATCACCAAATCCCCCCCCCCCCTCCAACAACTACCCAGTCACTCTCTTACCTATAACAGTCTCCCCGCAGAACAAGTCCACCCCATAATCTTACCTCTTTGTGTCCTTTTGAAAACCCCATGCATTTTTCATATATAGAGTCTAGTGTTATAGCACCCACCTATAAAACTCTCGCACTATACACAAATATCTATCATTTGATGTCACCTTAGTCCATTCTTTAATTTTCTTGTGATATAGATGTAGACCACTTAACACTCTGTCACTTCTCATGTCACAAATACATTGATCATCCTGTGTTACGCTTACCTCATATCAACACCGTAACAATGTCTCTTCTTACGCCACAACGTGTCACCCATTCATTATACTACATGCCCAAGCGTGTATACAACACTCTGCACCAGTGATTTATCACACTTAATTAGTTTACTCCTGTAGACACCACCTCCTCCACCCGTTGACCCACAATACTTAATTATTCTAATGTGTCTCGCTAGTAAATCTAATTTGTTGATGCACGCTAGTACATGTGTCCTTTATTCCATCCTTGTATATCCATGTAACCTTCCTCGTAACACTATCTAACTCAGACTGTGTGTTCCTCCCCCGCACTGCTCATTTGTCTTCTCTATGTACATGCACCCATTGCTGTAATGCAGGTATACCATGTCCATTAATCACAACTTTATATAAATAACCACCATACCAACTACTGTGTAACTTATGAAAACCAATCCTTTCCATACAGTAGATACCCAGCACTAAGCTACACACTTTCGCACTATCTCCACACCCACACATTAAAGTAAGAGATACCAGTGTATTCCTATGTGTATACTTAGAACCTTAAACAATACTTGTCCCCTAGTAAACAGAAGAACCCAAACATCACGATGTCCTAGACGCACACACACTATACCACTATACTCGATAACACAACACACTGTCTACCCATACATCACACATTACCAAATCGTGTCTCCTTTAGCCTTTCCACTATGACTGCAGACCTCCTGTCCAACACCGCGCCATCTGCCCCCCGTTCAAATTGTGCCTGTCGCTCTCACATACTCTAACCTTCCACACTGAAAAAGCCTCAATATATGTCTATTCTGAATCATGCCACAGACACCACACACGTGCACGACATGACAAGATGTACTCAACAATATACCCACAGTATTCTCTAAAAACATTAATTTAAAACCTTAATAACAAATACACCACTTTATCTTTTAACAAAATTCCACCTACAACCTTTTTCCTACAATCTTTACAACTGTACAGTTACTCCTATGTAAGACCCCGCTTATCTTTCTCCAAACCTATGCTCACACCGCAACACCTCTGCCCTGATTGTATTTACACCCAGTGTATAACCTTAGTTACCACAATACCTGTGAATGATCTCTGCCGCCTCCAGTACACCTACCTGTTCGTCACGACCAAAATCAAGTTTAAACTCATCAAACAGACCACCAAATTCCACGCAATGTCCTTAAACTGTTACCAGTATAATTCTTGTGTTATCTCAAGTATAGTTTAATCAACACTCCTCACCCCACACTCACTCACCGCCTCTACCGTCCTCCCTCCACACATATCGCACACTTGTCGTCGAGCGCTCACCGTCCTTGAATACGACTCGGCATCTGTGTGTGTGTATGTTATCAGAGTTGACCGAGTTTGCCATCGCTACTCAACGCTCGCACAGCGACTTCACTCCCCCCCCTCACTCTCCCGTCTCATATATGCCCCAATCCGTGATTCGCTCCACCATACTCCCCTCTCTGTGTATCAATCGCACTCATAACCCCCTTATGAGTACTGTATTCCAACTTATCCATTAATAGAGTCCTCTATCAATCCCGTGACCCCTACGCTCGCGCCCAGCAGCAGTCTCTCGTATGAAGAGAGAGATGATATGAGATAGCTGTGTTATCATTTTGTCTCCATTTTATCATTGTGTAATAGTACTGTCTATCACTCTAATAAACTCAACAGCATCTGTAATACATTCCAGACCTAATCAACTCACACACTCACACTCTCTCAGACATCCTAGTGCACGAGGCGCTCAGCTCGCCGATCGATCTCGCCGCCTACCTACTTATAGACTAGATTATGTGTCACACTCTCCACGTGTTATTGCTCCCCATTAAAACGACTCCCCTCCCCCCACGCACCCCAACAACAAACGTCCCCCTGTGACTCCCGATCCTCGTCATTAATTGTATGTGTCTCCTCCATTCCATACTGTATATGAAGTAGAGTCCATACTAGACATACACTCTTCCTTCCCCTCATAATGACGCCCACTCATCCCCCACCGCCACAGTCCCCCCAATACTCCTACAAATGATGTAAAGAAGATACCACCCCACATCAACAGCACCTATGATGATACCCCATTCCGCACTCCCCCCCACCTCCTCCCCACACCCCACTCCCAGTCCACAACAATGTATACCACCGACACCTTTGAGTCCCCGCCTCCCCCCTACACCGACTCCCCCATTGCGCCCTCATAGCACCCGTCGCTCCATGTGTCTCACACCTCTCTCCCCTCAATGCTCCCCCCCCAAACCCCCCCCACCCCGACAGGCCCCACCCGAGTAGATGACTCTCGACGCGCGCCACCAACGCCCACCGAGCCCCCACCTACATCAACACCAGCGCTCCACTCGCACCCCCCACACCCACCCCCCCAGTCCGCATACCATGCCACCCCCACGTGCCGCCCACCGCACCCCCACCCTCCCCGCCCACCCCCACCCTCCACGCACCCCCTTCCCACCCCGCCCCCCGCCGCGCGCCTACCCTCTCTGCCGCCCTTTCCCCTCCTCCCCCGGCGCACTCTTCTGTCCCATCATCCCCCCTCCTCCCCCCGCCTCCATACGCCCACCCTCTATTCACACTCCCCCACCCTCACACCTCCTCTCCCCACCCCTTACGCTCAGTGCCGCCCCCACTCAACGCCCATAGTGCCCCCCCCCCAGCCACTTCTCCAAAGCCCTAACCCCATAGCCCAACACCCACCCCCCCCCACGCAGCCACCACTGATCACCAGCCCCCTCGCCTCCGGCCCCCGATGAGGCGTTTTCCCGCCTGCCGACATCCCCCACACCTACTAGTCACACACATCGCACCCTCCCACCTCTACCCACCCGGCATCTATCCTTGGCCCGTCCAGATACCGCGAACCTTCTCGCTGCGGAAAAGTTGGAAGATGCATCATCTGTGGGAGCCGGGCAGTATTACGCCAAAAGACCACCACGGGCTCTGCGCAAGACTGTAACTTGCAGCTTCTTTTCAAGACGTATCTCGTCGGCCCGAGGAGAGGAATTACTCGATTGGCGACCCCGTTGAGCTAATGGCCATAATACTGGCCCCTCGGTGGAGTGGCGTTATCGCTGGACGGGTGACCGTTTCCCTCACTCACGCGCTGTCTACTCGGACCACAAAAAAACCACCAATATCTTCTGTCGCTCAGCGACTTAACCCACGACAGGCTAGGTGGTCGCTCTTCTTCTCGATTTCCAGATCCACTTCAGGCCTGCAGAGATGAATGTGAGAGCTACGCCCTTCACACACGCGCGCACACGCAACGAATACGTGGCTGCAGTGAAGATAAAAAAAACTCCTGAACACATAGGGCCCACATGTATGAGAATCCCGCCAGGACGGGGACGACCACCTTTCCGCTAGTTTTTTCCCCCCCCCTTTTTTTTTTTTTTTTTTTTTTTTTCTTTTTCCCCCCCCAGGCAGAATCATGAGGCCTGATTTATGTCGGGGCCGGGGCGCGCTCATACATACAATGTAAAGTCCGCCGCGCCCTCGCCTGTGTTTTAAGGCCGCAGTGCGGGTCGAGGGCGCAGTGGGCGGCGTGCGCCTATGTTCGGCTACCGGAGGTAGTGCGGACATACATGAGGGGAAAAGTCCACCGCGCTTGGCCAGTGTGTTAGGCGCAGCTGCGGGGACAGAGGCACAGTGCGGCGCTGCGCCTATGAGTGTATTCGCCGCCAGCGAGGGTAGCGACTCATACATGCGGTGCCCGGGAATGAAAGTTCCCTGCGGCGGCCCCATATACACTCCGCCCCCGCCAGTGGTGTGATGGGGCACAGTGCGGGGAATGGGCGCAGTGCGGGACTTAGCGGCACCGTGCGGGGCTGCGCCGAAAAAATAAAACAGTTCCGATGCGAGACACGCTGGAACAGCGAGAAAATCATTCCAGATGCTCGGTGCGGAGTTAGATCCAAGAAATTGCCTTTATAAGGGTGTTCAAACATTCTTCAGAAATGAGGCTGAAACCTAAGAGAAAATAAAAAGTGTAATTCATAAAAGCAAAATCACTTTTTGTCAAGTTGGTTATCTAATTATTGAATTAGAGAGGTATTGGAAATTGCCGGAATACAGTAATGCAAAAAAAGCAGAAAGCTATTCTGATACCCCCCCCCCCCTTCCCCCCGGTACGCGCATCCTAAACCGGCCAATCACTGCCCTCTCTCTCCCCCCCCCCCCCCACGCCCCCCCAGGGTTGGTTGCGCGACAGTGAACATTGGAAATCCTATGGGGAAGTTTTAGGACCAATCAGAATCCCGGGGGATAGTTCAAAATTACAGTATAAAATGCTTGAAAACGAGTGATTGGTTTAAGCTACCGGGGACTTGGCAAGCTCGCAGTCCAATCAGAATAGGAGCGACAGAGACCTCAATTCTAGCCTATGGAGAATTATTGACCAATCAGAATAGGGGGGCGTCAAAGACCATTTGTAGTCTATGGAGAAGTTGGGTCTTAGTAGCCCAATCAGAATCGCGCGCCACGGCGGGTGTTAAGGGGTTCAAAGGATACAGTGAGTAAAAGACTGGATATAAGTGGGGTGGGGGATTTCCTGATTGGGCTGAGCTAGCGGGTGCTTATTGGGGCTAATCCCCAAGCCAATCACGGAGTCAAGCTACTTCTCCATTTTAGTCTTGGAGAGATGGGCGTTGAAATCTTGGCGCTCTGCGCCGTGCGGCATGAAGTATTAATCAAAAAATGATTTTTATTAAACGTAAACCTTTATCAGATAAAGAGGCCGAAACCCTTCTTTACAAATAAGATGCCCCAGTTAAAACCCGAACAACGCGTTTGTCGCCGAGGACGGCGCTACTCATAGGGATTGCAACAGAGAGAATTGCCGGGAAAATACAGGAATTCAAATTGGTTAAAGCTATTCTCATTGGCGGCAGTAGCCAGCCAATCAGAATTGGAGCGACAAAGACCAATTATATCCTATGGGAAGTTTGGACCAATCAGATTAGGAGCGACAATGTCCCATTATATCCTATGTGAGAAAAATTGACCAAAGGCGGGACAGTTCAAAATAAAGTAAAAATGCAGGAAACGTGCTGATTGGTTGAAGCGGTGGGGGTCGTCCAGTTAGCCAATCAGTAGCTGGAGCTACTTTCTCATAGAGTTCTCATGGGGAAAAGGAAATTATATAGAGCTTGTGATTGGCTTAAGTTAAGAGAGGTGCGTATATTTGGACCAATGGCAGAGAGAGAAGTGACGCTCCTATGAGAGTTTCTAAGTGCAATCTGAAATGAACTGTACTGGCGAAAACAACATTATTAAACCACTAAGAAGTTTTCCTCGATGTTGATATATAAAAAAGATTAATAATTATGGAGGTAACAAAATAAAAAATAATACATCATAATAAAATAATGTCTTATTTCTTTATTTATCGTTAGCCAAGGTTCACTATTATGGGGTGCAACGAAAATAAAGGAAATAACACATGATTTTCTTGATTTAATATTTTTTTTTTGTTACCCAATATTATTTTCGTTTTATATACACTAACGGGACCACTTCTGTAGTGTTATAATTTTGGATTTCTGGGCCACTGTACCAGTTTTATTTCAGATTGCCATTATGAAAACCCATTAAGGACCGCGAATCCCACGCTCTCTTCTCCATTGGTCCACAAATAACGGCGCCTCTTTTAACTTCGCCAAATCAAAGAGCAGCGCTCAGATATTTTCTTTTCCCCCATAGAACTCTATGAGAAAGTTGCTCGCGACTCCCTCGTGATGGCACGTCCTCAAGCTGGAGGAGTCCCCGCCGTTCAACCTATCAGGCTCCGTTTCTGCATTTTTTACCTGTTTTTTCTGAACTGTCCCGCCTCTTGGTCAATTTTTTCTCCATAGGACTATAATGGGCACATTAGTCGCTACCTATTCTGATTGGTCCAAAACTTCTACTTAGGATATAAATAGGTCTTTGATCGCTCCACATTTTCGAATTGGCTGGCATCCTGCCGACCATTGAGGAATAAGCTTAAAAACATTTTGTATTAATGTTATTTCCCGTCAGTTTCTCTTCTATTGCAATTTACCTATGTAGCTCCTCCCCCAGATCGGTCTCGGCGAAAACCTATGTGTAACTCCCACCCCCCGCCTCAGATATATCGTTCTTTCTCGTTGGGTTTGGTTTTTAACCCCCCTGCTTTATTTGTAAAGAAGGTCGTTCGGCTCTTTATCTGATAATGTTTTACACTTAAAAATTTTAAAAATATTTTTTTTTATTCAATATTTATTGCCGCTCGGCGTGGCACCGAGATTTCAGACGCGCCCATCTCGCCATAGACTATAATGGGGAGAAGTAGCTCCGCGCATTGACTTGGTGGGATAGACAAGCAACCGCTTGCTCAGCCCTCTATCAAGCTCTTTTCTGTCTTTTTACTGTATTTTGACACTGTCCCGCCTTTGAACACATATTTTGATTGGTCCAAACATTCATCCATAGGATATTTGGACTTTGTCGCTCCTATTCTGATTTGGTTAATACTCCTTCATAGGTTTGTATAGGGCCACTGTCGCTCCTATCTGATTGGTCCAAACCTTTTACCCAATAGGATAATAAATGGGTCTTTGTCGCTCCTATTTATGATTGGCTGTGCTTCTGCCGACCAACTGAGAATAAGCTTATACAATTTGAATTACTGTTATTTCCCAGCAATTTCTCTATCTACTATTCCTCTTGTAGCGCCGGTCTCGGGACAATTGGGGTTGTTCGGGTTTTTAACTGCTTTATTTGTAAAGAAGGGTTTCTGCTCTTTATTGATAATGTTTTACATTTAATAAAAAATAATTTTTTGATAAATACTTTCATGCGCCGGCGCTGAGTTGCCGAGATTTCAGTGCGCCCATCTCTCCCATAGACCTATAATGAGAAGATGTAGGCTCGCGCTCTGCATTGGCTGGGGATTAGCACAAGATCCGCATAGCCCAGCCAATCTGCTCTTTTTCTGTCTTTTTTTACTGTATTTGAATTATCACCGCCGTGGATTCCTGATTGGTCCAATCCTTCTCCATATGGGTTATTATTGGTTCACTGTCGCCTCCTATTCTGATTGGCTGCGTTTATGCCGACCAAATGTGATAGGTTTCGAATTTGAAATTATGTATTTCCCGGCAATTTCCAATAACAAAAATCTTGATATTGCGTTGTTCTAGATTTTTTTGGAAAAGTGTTTTATTTTAAGAATGTTATTTTTTTACGTTCAGCTCTATTCTGACACTGTTTTCACGCTTTATAAATCGATTTAATTCGGATTCAAACACCATCTGCACGGAGCGGAGCGACGATATTTCTGGTTCGCGATCAACGATCTGCTTCCTCTCAAGTTCGTATCCTGCTTCACTTGCCTCTGTCGGAGGAAATAGACCAAAAAAAAACCAGGTCAGCTGTCGAGCCTTCAGAGCGCGCACTGCGCCTCGCTTTGCCGACTCGCCAACGTAACAGTCCTCGTAGTTTTCGAGCACGCCGCGTCCCTCCCCGGAACCTACACCGCAGCTCCACAACCGCTCCCTCACTTCCGCCCCTTCATGCGGGGCCAGTGAAAGTGCGAAACGCTGCTCCTAACACCCTGCATCCCCGCGACCACAGCGGCTTCAATGCTTTTATTGCACAGTATACGCCAAGATCGGGCAAAAGCCCGTATCAAACATGTCGTCCCAAAATCCTCCAATACGTCTAATCTCGGCAGCTCTAGTGGAACCTACCGGAATGTTTCCTCCTGGAAGGACTTATGTTCGCCCTGCTCTCCGCAGACGTATCTTAAAATGGGACATTGCTCCTTTGGTTACCGACAACCTCCGGCGGCCCTAAGAACCTTCCGCCTGATATCCCGGTTTCTATTGGTGGCCAAAACTTGAAAAGGATGTTAGGACTACGTTTTTTGGTCAGTGTGACACCCTGGTGCCCTCATCAAGACGCCACGGCCCACAATCCCGACAGTACTACTGACAGCACACCTACCCAACCCAACCAACCTTGGACAACAATTCCATGACTTCATAACTGAACTTCCCTCCGTCGTCTGCAACACCATCATATGGGTGATCACATATCGCTTCTCCAAGAAGGCGCATTTCGTCCCCCTTGCCATGGCCAGCCGTCGCCTCCCTTCTGGCGGAGCTATTCTTCCTTCATGTGTTCCGTCTACATGTACTCCCCTCAGCAAATCGTCTCGGACCGTGGAGTTTAGTTTGTCTCCAGTTTGGCGAGCCCTGTTTAACCAACTTCAGTGAATTCTCGACTTCTCTTCAGCATAACCACCCACAGACAAATGGCCAGATGGAGAGGGACAACCAGGTCCCCTTGGGATGTAACCTTCTCCAATTCGCTCGGCATACGGCAAGATGATTGGTTCCATACTTGCCTGCCATGGCCGAAAGTTCTTCATATAACTCCCATGATATCTGATTCCCCTCCTTGGTCTCCCCCTTCATCAAGTGTATGGCCTGCATCCCCGCCCCACCTCTCCCTCTAGCAACCTCCTCCGAGGTCCCGGTCTGGCTGACGGCACTATGCAAGTACATGAAGGCCATCATGTACCCAGACCCTTCATTCTCTGCTCCTCGCTTCCGAGCGAATTGAAGACTAAAAGCGAACAAAAGAAGAATTCCCCCCGGTTTTCCCCCCAGATGACAAGGTGTGGCCTGGCTAATATGTCCGCCCAAGATGCCTTCTCACAAACGGGACCCTGTTTCCGGGGCCCTTTGGGGTCACAGCCCATAAACCCCCGGTGTCCTAAAAACTCCGGCTCCCCCTATTTGAGAACCCCCAACCTTCTTTCATTCTCCTTACTGAAACCCTCGGTCCCTTAATCGTTTTTTTCCCAAAAGGGCTGTTTCCTTCTCCGGCGCGCGCCGGGGCATTTAAAATTTTAAAGGGGGCAGTCGCCGGAAATTTGGTCTTCCGGGCACTGCCCTATTTAAAGCCCGGCCTCTTCCTGGGGGTCCTCCCATTCTTGGTTTTTCCTTGGAAAAAGTTTTCCTATTTTTCTATTCCTGTCTACCGGTACCGAACCCAAACTACTTTACCGCCCACAACCTTTGCCCCCACCCTGCCCCTTCTGCCTTTCTACGTTTTACGAACCAGAGCCCCCTGTCCTGACCTCCTGCCTGCCCCCCGACTAACGAGCCTGCCTGCCTTTCCGACCTCCCCAAAACCTTGGCCGCCACCGAAGCAACCCCTGCCAGGGAAGTGACGGGTAGACTCCCGCCGAGCAAGACCACTCGCTTTGCGGGGGCCTGGTGAAAAAACCGGGGCCTATTTAGATTCCACCCCGGGGGTTGGGCTTCGCCATCACCTGCGGTGGTCTAGGGACCCAAACCCCCAACCGTTACAAAAATTGAATTTTTGTTAAATCGATTCGCTCACCCCAAAGTACAAATGTTTGGGGAATTGATCTAATACATTATATTAAAAAATAAAAATATGGTTTTAATTACGGGTTTTTAAATACCCACCCGGGCTTGGCATTTTTTTTGCCCATACAGTTATAAATTAAACTTAAATGGGTTGTCCATTGTTTAAAAGAAAGTCTCCTGCTGATCAGAGATGGGTAAAATAGAAAAACAAAGCTTGACTCCATTAATCTGGTTCATTCCAGCTCCACTGCTGCTCTCTGTGCTCCTGACAATTACATAACATTCATCATTCATATGATGCTGCAGCCAAACACTTGGGGCCCCCATCACTTTCCATTAATACACAAAAGACCACTAGGCCATTGGGGATGGCATCATGTTGTCACACAAGAGCCCCCCCGCAGTGGTTGGGGCTATATAGAGCAAGTTTTAAAGTGGCTGTCCAGCACAGAGAAATTATAAAATTAATTGGCCATTCCAAAGCAGTCTAAAGTATACCAAAACACTTAAAGAGACCACACCTCCAGGGAAGTAACAAGAGACTAAAATACAAACGCTTCCATAAATATACTTCACTAGGGAAATAAAGCATTTGTCACGTCAAGGGAGGTACAGTGAGCCCTGACTGGAACCCAGCACACACCCCCGGGCCCACTTTACCCTGCTGCCCAGGCGGCAGGCCAACTGGGGGACAGCCCTTGCGCTAGAGTGC
>JAODAL010058082.1:0-22295 GCA_025379985.1 Phyllomedusa bahiana | reverse complement strand
CCTGATACAAGTGTAATTTAACATCGCCAATTTAAGTTCACTAAACGAGCTTTCAACGGGTATAGTTCCCCTTTTTATAGGGGCCCCTTTTTTTTTTGTCCCGTAAAGAGCTTTTTATATTTTGTCCTTGTCACGGGTGGTCCCGCGACCCCCGCCCCGGATGGGGGCACACCCGTGGTCCCCGTCGAGCGGCCGCCCCCCCAGACGGGGGGTGGGCCCGCCTCCGGCCCCGGCTCTCTCCTTTTTCCCCGGCCGCGCTCCGTTGCGGTCTCAGCCCCCCGGCGCCGCGTCCCCGCATCAAAGGCGCGGCGCCGGCAATGAGATTTAAGGGCCAGTGTACCGGAAATTTGGGCTTTTTGCGGCCCTGCCCTTTTTAACCCCGGGCCCTTCCCCTGGGGCCGTTGCCGGATCTTTAGTGCCTTTTTGCCTTTAGAGAAAGCTTTCAAGCCTGTTCCGATTTCCCGTGTACCTTACCTTTTAGCTTCCTTTTTCCTTGCCACGCTTCTTGCCGCCTGCCCTGACCTTGAGCCTTCCTGACCCGCCCTGGCCCCCTCCCTGCCTTGAGCTTCCTCGACCACGAACCTGTGCCGCCTTGCCCTGCCCTTTGTGTCCCCCGACTACGAGCTCCCTGACGATTCGCCGTGCTATACCCGGCAGCCACCGCAAGCAAGTCACCAGGGGGGACACCGGGTAGCCCCGCCGCAAGTCCATCCCCTTTGGGGGGTCTGGTGAAAACCGGGCCTACTTAGTTCCGTTCCCTGGCGTGGCTTCCCCATCGTTTGGGGGGCCCAGTGGATCCACTTCTACACCCGGGTACGTGACACTCCTTTTTTCACTCGGGTTTGGGGGCAATTTTTTTTTTCTTTGGGGACCCCCTTCATGAAGATTCCTGCCCCCCTGTGGCACAGTCACATCGTAAAACCCCCCCCCCCCCGCTTTCACCATCCTTCAGAAAAAAGATGCAATCCCCCCTTCAGTTGTTCCCCTGTGTTGAAAAAATTTACAACCCATCCGGGAGCACTACCCTCAGCACTGAAGGATTTTTAGTTAAAATTTTATTTTTTTGGCATAAAAGTGAAAAGGGCACAACTTCAAATTTTTCTTTTGCGCGATACCTCGCAGAGTAGTCGTTAAAAATCATTAGTGGCCTTATTTTTTAGGGGTTTTGGCGCCTTTTAAATTTAAGTAGGTGTTTTTTTTATCGGTGTACCCAAGAATTGGCACCCCCGTCTTGGTTTTTTGAGCCCGTTTCTTGTTTTTCTTTTTAAATTCGGGGCCTACCCTTGCCCCTCTCGCCCTTTGCAGTTTTGTCGAGCCCAAGAGCCCCCGGGAAATCTGATTCACATATTTTTTGTGTGGCGGGCCGGTATTCTTTCTGAAGACCTTGAACAAAATTGTTTCGCCTTGAGGTTTTTCCAGATTTTCCCAAATTTTGTTGGTTTTTGTAGTGTGGCTTTTTTATCGGCAAATTTGGGAAATCGGCAAGGTTTTTAGGGTGATCGAATTTCCAGATCATGCGATAATTAAGGTTAAAATCTGTGCTCACTATTAGACGCCCTTTTTCGGGTTTCCCTGTCATTTTGGTGGCCAGCAAATGAGATTACAGAATGACGGGGTTTAGATTTGGCGAGTCATGACTGGGATGTGTAGGTTTGCGATTGGCGGGAAAAAATCACATGACCTCGTTTTACTAAACAGCTTTTCCCCTGTTTCACCTAGGGTCTCTCAGCGTTATGGGGATAGGACCTGGCTCTGTGGGGCCCAAACAGCTCAGCAAATTAGTCTATTTCTGCACAGAAAAACCTCACATTCTGGACCCTTTCCCAATTTAGTTGTTAGAGATTTGAAGATTTTATGTATTTGTTTAAAAATTTTAAAGCAGCATCTACCGCTGTAAAAAACGGGGGGGGAGCGGGGGGGGGGGGGGGGGGTGCAGGGAACAAGAAACTCTATTATAAAGAACATGGTAAAATTTACCAGATTGTGTAAACATTTTAGTGAAATATCTTTATTATTTAAAAGTTTCTATTGAAAAAATTTCGGATTTGGGCACCTAACTTATATTGGATACACACATTTTTTTTTAATGCAGGGCTTTTGTTACCAAAAAATCCACTTTTATTACAGTATACATTTCGATAGGTGTTCATTTTCAATTTTACCCCTTAAACCCCCGTGACTGTTGAAATTTTTCCACCGCAGTTTTAAAAAACAACCCGCAAACTTGTAGTCACAAGGTTTTTGTTTCCAAAATACCTGTTATGTACGAAAAATCACAGTTTCTGTTTTTTTTACTTTTTCGCACCCCTTGTTCTTAGCAGCATCCACAAAAAATTAAAAAAAGCAATTTTTATATTTACCCCGGTTTGAATTGAAAGGGCAAAAAAAACCGTGTATCATACAAAACAAAAACATTTTCCGTTTTTTTTTGATTTTTGCCCCACCACCCATTGTTCTTTGCCAGCACCCAAGTAAATTTTTAAAAACCACAATTTTTTATATCCCCACGGGTAAAATTAAAAGGGTTGAAAAAAAATACCGTTTATTTCCCAAAACTAAACGTTACTTTTTTTTTGATTTTTGCAAAACCCACACTGTTCATTGACACAGCATCAAACGTAAATCTTAAAACAGCAAATTTTTTAAATTCCCCCACAGGTAAATTTAAAAGGGTGAAAAAAAATACCTTTTTTATTTTCCCAAAAACAAAAACATTCGTGTTTTTTGATTTTTGCACACCCGGGCCATTGTTAATTGACGCGGGGGGCCCCTTCAAAAATTCTTAAAACAGAAATTCTATTTTAAACCAACGGGTAAATTTAAAAAGGTGCAAAAAAAAACCGTTTTTATACCAAAACAAAAACAGTTCCCGTTTTTTTTTTGCCTTTTGCACCCCCAGAAATTGTTCATTGAGCGCATCCAAAAAAATTTCTTAAAAAAAAGCAATTTTTAAAACCCACCACGGGGTAAATTTTTAAAAAGGTGAAAAAATTTACCTTTATTATATCAAAACATAACCTTTCGTTTTTTTTTTTGGACTTTTGCCCAGTCCAAAATTTTTTTTGTTAGAAAAACCTTGCCTTTAAAATTTTGAATCCACAAATTTTTTTTTGTTTAAAGGGGGTTTTGAGAATAGCTTTAAATTTGCCGTCTTTTAATAAGGATTTTAAAAAAACAATTCCATACCTTCTAAAAATTTTTTATTTCTAAAAATGGGCGAAATCAGGGGAAGCGAGCAATGGGGGGGTAGCCATGGAGGTAGGGGTACGAGAGAAGGCTCCCCCATGGGGACAACCCGCATGCCACGATGTCAGTTGCAGGACCGTCAGGCCTGTCTTCCCCTCGGTCAGGGCCCGGAAAACTAAGTAAGGGAACATCGTCCCCAATTTTGCCCTTCAGTGGTTAATGCAACCTGCATCTACCCGTCTTCCCCTTCCTCTTTCCTCGCAGTAAACGGCCACAAATGTCGTCATCAGCATCATCACCCCCGGGCCCCAACATGAAGCAGCCCCAATTTGTCAACTCGGGTACCCCCCCACTGGGGATAATTTTTTGGGTCTGAAAAACCTCTTTGATGAAAAAAATTCGGTTGGGGTCAAAGGGCATGTTAAAAGATAAAGAGGATGATTTAGTCTCCCTCTGACGCCCATTTTCCGATGCCATCAGGGAGGTAAAGGGAACCGGGTAAATCGGCAAAAACCCCGGGTGGTGGGCAACGCCTTGCAGTGCCCGTTGCTTGTAGCCCGCAGTTTTGGGACCCAGAAAGTCGGGAAAGACCAAGTCCCCTGTGTTGATTGATGATGATGATGAGGGACTTGGGGAAATCCATCCTGGTTTTTTCCCGGGCAGAATTTGCTTGCAAGCGCTTCTTTCAGTGGCCAGGGGGAAGCCCGATGGGGTATGTCAAAGGGTCCCGCCAAAAAAAGGGGGGGGGGTTGCAAAAGGTCCGCTAAATATGTTTCCCCACCCAGGGTCAGCGGAAAAACCCCCCCCCTCCTCGCTTATCGCCTTAAAAAAAGGTCCAGGACCTCTCAAGCCGGGGGGCCTTTTTTGAGAAACCCTCTGTTTTCCCCCACGATTTTCTTATGCCCCCTTTTGCCGAAAACCCAAAAGAAAGAGGCAAAAACCCTTAGGTGGTTAACCCCCACCAACATTTTTGTCACATAAAAGGGGAATGCTGAGTTGAAATGGGGGGAACAGGGCCAAAAAAAAGGCCAGCCCGCCCCCGGCCTCCAACCACTGTCACACCCTCTTCTCCGCCTCCCCCTCCCCCCCCGCCCCCCAAAAGCTTTTCCTCACTCCCCATGTCTCTCAAGTCATTTCGGGGAATCAGCCCCGCTTCAGCCCCCAAACCGTCCCCCCCGATTTACCCCCAGCGCCCCCAGAGCCCCCATCCTCCCCCTTCTCCTTCCACCAGTTTCGCCCCTCCGGCCGAACGGGCGGCCATCTAGCAGCCAGCCTTTGTTTTCCGGGGTTTGGGGAAGCAAAGAAAACATTTTAAAACCCAAAAACCCCCCCAACCCAAAACCAAAATGTCGGAAATTGCCAGGGGGGCCTTGGAAATGTTCCCTTTTCCTTTGGGGTTGGACACAAAATGGGTTCCGCCCCCAAAGGGCCCTCCCCGCCCCCAATCCCAAATTTCCCCAAAGCAGGCATTTCTTTGCCAAAAAAGCCGTCCCTGCCCCGGCCACCCCGGTCATCAAAAATTTTTAAAGGGGGCTTTGTCGGGATCTGTGCCCGGGAAAAAGCCCAATCTGACCCCCGGACACATGGACTAGTAAGCAGGCCCCCAAGGCCGCTTATCTCTGTAACAGCTCAGGGGTGAGCTGGGTGGTGTTTTGGGGGGGTGAGGGGTGGCTCTCGGGCTGGGCGCACGCCTTAAAAACCCCCGCAGGGATGGTGCAGGGTTCCCCCCCCCAAAGGGTCCTCTGTTTCATAAACCGTGCCCAGAGACTCCGGGCCGGTTTAAAATTAATCGCCTTGGAAAACCGTCCACACCCCGGGGTAGGGGGCGGTGGACGGCTCTAAGCAACGAGCCGAGCGGGCGGGGGGACAAGAACCTTGTGCCGGGCAAGGTGGTGTGCATAAGGGGCAAATCTGCTGGCCCCTTTAAGATGGGGTGGGGCTGGGGGCACACCCCCTTGCCGGGCCCAAATGTCTTTAACCGGGTCTCCCAAAATTTTTCTAAAAGCTCCCCGGTCGGGAAACTGCCTGTGAAGAAGGCTGAGGTTGAGTTCGCACTTCCGCCTTTCACACCCGGGCTTCGTCCCCCCGGGCTGCGTTCAGCGTCAGCTGGGCCCCCCCCGTAAACCGTTTTCATTGTTGACGTGGCAACAAGCGGGAAATTTCCACCCCCCCACTTGCCCAGGATTGTGGCAGAAAGCGCAATGCCTTTTGACAGTATGAAGTGCCCACATGGCCTGAAACAGGGTACGGCCCCTCGGGGGGGTTGACCACCAAAGGGGGAGGCGGGTGAAAAAGCTTTTAAACCATTTTGGGCCGGGTTTTGAAAAGCCCCCCAAAAAGGGTTTCATGGGGGACAATCCCCTTTGGGCACTGAGTTTGTGGTGATTTTTAGTTCGGGAACGATCTTTGGGAAAATCTGAAAACAAAGGCCCCGCCAGCGAGGGAAGGGGGAGCACACAGATGCGGAAAACGGACCCTTTCTCTCCGTCAAACCCAAAAGGCCCGAAAATTTCCCTCAATTTCATCGGTTTTTCATTGGGGCAGTGGTTGGGGGTCCAGAGCTAGTGCAAGGTGGGCATCAGCTTCGGGGTGATAATTGACAAGCAGGTGTGTTAAAGCTGTCCCGGAGACAGCGGGGAGGAGGAGGGGGGTTTTCCTAGACACCGATTTTCCCGCCTCCCTCCCTTTAAAAAAGGGTTTTGGCGCAATTTGGGGGGAGGGGGAAGATGGGAAAGTTTCGGGTTTGTTTGTCCCCCCTCGACCCAGAGGCTTGGGAAATCAAGGCCCCATCTCTCAAAATGATGTTTGGATGCTCCTTTTCCCCCACATGATCCCCCCGCTTAAAGGCCCATCAAAATGAAAAAAACAGTTACTGGGGGCCCCCCCGGGACCCCCCCGGTCCCAAAACAAAAAAAAACCACTTTTCCTTTCCACCCCCCAAATAGAAGTAAAAATGCAGGAAAGGGAGACCTTGTGATTGATAAACCCGGGAACATTTTTTTGCGTCGCTTCACTTCCCCAAAGCCCACGGGGGAAAACAACCCCGGGAAACGTACAGCATTAGAGGGGCCAAGGGGCGTAGCGGCGCGCAGGAAAGGGTTGGGGGAAGCCTGGGGGGTTTAAACCTCGGGCAATTTTTGGTTTTCCCCCTTCACCAAGGAAATGAATGGCCACACATACAAACCCAGAACCAGCTTACGTTCAGGGTGCCCCGACTATTTTGCGTCTCAAAAACCGATGTTTTTTGCTTGGTTCCGGGCCCCAAAATTTTGACTTCGGGGTTACCCAAAAAAGGGACGAATGGCCCGGGGGTCCGTCACCCATAGAGGTTTTGTCCTCCCAAAAACCCGTAAATTCTGGGGCCCCCCTTCAGCACAGCTGGAGGATTTCTTTAAACAGGAAACCATCCGGCTTTCCCACAGATAATGGGGGATCGTTGACTTTCATAAAGATGAATGGCATGGTTTCCTCTGATGATGTTGGGCCCCAATTGCCGAGGCCCACCGATTATTTGCCAGTCTACTTCCCCTTCCCTTTTCAAAAAAAAAAAAAGGGCGTCTTAAAAAACTTTTTTTTAAAATGTTCTTTTTTTACGGAAATTTTTTTTCTTTTTCCCCTTTTTATTCTCTTTTGCTGTGAGGGAACTGAAAAGGAAAACAAGGTTTCTGACAACTCCGAATTCCATTTATCATTTTTTAATTTTTAAAATTTTTTCGCTTTGCAATGGTTTTGAGGTAAATGTTGTTTGTGAGTTTAAAGCTATAATTTTGGTCTTTTGGAACAGAAATGTGGTTTTTAAAGTGGCATTTTTTCCCCCAAAAATTTTTAACAGTGGCTGAGAACCCTTTTTTAAATTTTTTGGGGTCATCGGCTTTGAAAAGGGCGCAATCCCTACAGGCCCCTATTATAAAAAATTTTTGTTTTCTAACAGACGTTTGTTCTTACAATTGCCCCAAAAGTGGCTCAAGGGTAACTTTAAATTTTTTTGGGGGCTTTTGTTTGTGAAATCACTTTACAAACCGGCCCCCAATCAAAAAAATTGTTTTTTCTAACAGAAAATTTTTTTCCCTTCACAATTGTCAAGGGGCTCAAGGGTGAGGGTGCTGTAAAAACAGGAAATGGGAAAGGACACTTTTAAAGGGACACATATTGCAAAATGCCCTTTTTTGGGCAAGATCAAAAACTTTGCAAATCAACCCCGTATTAACAACCCTTTTAAATACAAGAAAAAAGAAAAACAAAGACATGTGGGACCCACCCTTTTTTTAAAAATGTGTTTTTAAAATTTAAAACCTACTAAAAACTTGCATGAAAAAAATACCCTTGGAAAAAAAAATTTCCCCTGATTTGTACAAGGGGGGTTTAAAAAGGAAAACTTGCCCAGATTATTTTAAATTCGGGAGGACATGGAGAGGACAGGGCCCAAAAGAAAAAAGAAAGAGCCCATTTCCTCCAGAAACTTGGGGAAAAAAGAGAAAAAGAATCCCAAGCAAAAGGGCCCCTTTGGGGGGAACAGGAGCTTTAAACCCAACCAGTATTTAAAGTAAAAGCTAAATTGGTCCACACTCATCCCGGAGGGGAAAGGGGCCTACCCCAGGAAATTTTACGGGTTAAAAAGGGGAAAGGTTTGGATTTTCTCACACTTCCGTTTCCCGCACTTGCTTCGCACACATTTTTCTTTTGCTCGTCATCAGGGCTTTTAAAAAACCTGCGTGTTAATAAAATGCGGACGTCAGCCTGGGCTCTCCCCGCACCCACTTAACTCCACCCCCGGGGTCATGCTGGGCCCCCGGACAGGTTAGTAAATGCCAGTAAAAACAAAAATTGGGGTTGAAAAAAACCCTTTTTCCGGCCCTTTTTTAAAATCGGGGGGTCAGACGGGTTTGGGCTCATGCTGGGCCCCAGGACAGGTTTTAGTAAATTGCCAGGTAAAACTAAAATGGGGGTTAAAAGGGACTCTTTTTTTCCGGCATTTTTAAAATGGGGGGGTCAAAAAGGTTTTGGGGCTCAGCGGGTTTCCCGGGACAGGGTATTTCAATTTTCCATTCAAGTAACAGGGAGGGTTTCAAATCATATCCCTTCGGGCCCATTTTTTAATTTGGGGGTGATCCCAGGTTTAAAGGGGTCATGCTGTGGAAACAAGGCGGGGGATAGGAATAGTTTGTGACTTTTTTTCTGTACTTTTAAAACCCTAAGTGTGTTGCCAAAAAATGAAAGCCGATCCTTTTTGGACTGTTTGTGGATTTTAAATTTTCAGTTCTCCACCCCTTTTTTGGGGTGTAATAATAAGGTTTGTTCTCCCCATAATTTTAATGGCATCGCTCATATCGACCCTTCACTATCGAAAAACCTTTTTTATGGGGCCCGATTTATCGCTTCGATCGATCCGATGGGCCAAAACGAAAATCGCCAACCTCCCATTTGCGTTTTTTCTCCGACAGTGATTTTTCCACGAGCTTTGGGGGTCAATATCTCTTTCTTTTTTTATCGAAAAACCCTTTTGCCCCATTTCCCCCTGGCGCGGGCCATGACTATTGACTTCTGATTGAAAGGGGTTTTCATGGGGTTAAAATTTCGTTGGTGATTGTTTCCTGCAACCCCCGGCCCAAAATTTTTTTGGGTACCATTTTCAAATTTTTTTTAATTTATTTGAAATGAGATGAGGCGACCCCCCGCTCATGGGAGTCATCCTCAGATGAATCTAATTTTTCCTGTTCCGACTCAGGTTTGTTTTTAGGGTTTGTCCTTTTTTCGTGACAGGGGCCTTTTTTTTGGGAGTATTTAATTTGAAAATATAAGGATATTTGGGATCACACTCAGCTACCCAAAATTTTAATTTTTCCTGCGGGGTTGCTTGTAAATTTATTTCCTTGGGGCAGGGAAGGTATGGAAAAATTGCAAGTTAGGCCACGACCTTCGCCCCTGTTGGGGCAGCAACCCCAACCTGTTCCCTAATTTTTTGTTAATGGTATTTGTAAGCGTCCAGGGGACCCCCGTTTTTTTTTGTTATATCCCAAATTCTTTCACTAAATGAAAAATGTGGACTGCAGCCCAGCCTGTTCAGCTAGCTTCTGCTTTAAATTTTTAGCCCTCAAGCCCAAAGTCCTTTTTTGTTATATCAAACTTTTCACGGGGTGAGGTGTGAAAATGCAGCAAACCTGTTCAGCTTCTTCTGGGAATTTTTTCAGCACCCCCGACCCTACAGTTCTTTATTGTTTTTATCCAAATTCTTTCACCCCGTGGGGTATGTGAAATGGGGGAGCAAGCCTGTTCAGCTAGTTTCTGGTAAAAGTGGGGGGATGCAGGCCCCTTTTTCGGGGATCGGTTGTTAATTTTAAAGGGATGCAGAAAATTTTGAAGCCTTCTCCGGGCTTTACACTGTTCCGGTGTTTGGGTGCAAACGGGATAAACTCTTTCCCCATCTGAAGGGTAAAATGGCCGCTTTTCAATTTTTTGTATATGCTTTGTACCTCCCTTTTCTCCTCCTTGTTTGTAGAACTCTGCTTTTTAGCCCAAACCCTGAAGCTGCGGTAAACTTGCTACTGCCCCAAACTCCTTTCCCCTTGCTGCTTTTTTTAATTCAGTAAATTTAAAGTGTGGCTGGGCTTTCCCCCCGGTGGGGTTTTGAGGCCAAGGGGTGCCCCTGGCGGGCCGCCCCACCTTTTTAGCTTACTGCTGGGGCGCGCCCCGACGGGCCCCCGTTGTTTACATCTCCGCTGGATCGGCTGGGCCCCGACAAAGAGGGTGGTCGGCTGCCCCTCGGGGCCCGCCCCCGCTGCCCCGTTTAGACTCTCCCGTGGGGGCGCCACTGGCCCCGTATCCTTTCCCGCTTCAGCGCCGTTCCCACTTTTGGTATTTCCCTGGGGTTTTCTTTCGGGGAAGATGGCCGCGGGGGAATCCCCCTCCCCTGGAAAAGCCCCCAATCCCCCGCCCTTTCTTATAATTTCCCCCCCCCCTCCGGGGGAACAGGTGTCCCGATTTCGCCTCTCGTTCCCCCGGGGTTTAAACTCTGCTGCCTGGGGCCCTGTTAAGCAGGTTTTAATTTTCAGATTTGAAGGCGATGCCGGGGGAGTTCGTGGTTTCCTGCCCTACAAACACCAGGGGGGCCCCGGAAAACCCGGAATTTGGGGGCCCCTTTTTTTTTTTTAGGGGTTCAGTGTTGGTAATTCTTTTTTATTAATCAACCCATAAACCCGGGGTACAACAAAAAGAAAACTGTAGATATAAAACTCTCGGGGGGAAACTTTTTGTTTATGACAAAACCCCAGAGGGTCCAGTGTCCCCCAGATCTTTTTTTGGCACCCCCGTATGGTTATAGGGGGATAGAGTGCTGGGCCTGGGCCACTGCCTGTCCCCTTTGTGGGTAGTCAGTCTTGTTAAAGGGCCCTCCTGCCCCCTTTTCCTTTTCTCAACATCTCTCTTTTTTTTTTTTAACCGGGCCGTTTTTATGTGGGCCCTTTATCCCAATAGAAAACAGGTTTGGGGGCCCCCCGTCTTGGTTTTACCCCTGTATTCCCCTCGGGCTTTCACTTGTGCAACCCTTTACTTTCCCTTTTCCTTTTATCCATTTTTACTCCTCTTGCCTTTTCCAACACAGCAGTTGCATCTTCCGGGAAATTTTCCCAAACGGGCAAAAATTTAAATTTTAAATTTATCTGCCACCGGGGATTCATTCCCCCAGGAACGTCCTTTTTCTTAACTCCTTAATTGGGGGGGTGGCTTTTCCCTCATCCCTCATGCCCTCCTGAAATTTTAAACCAAAATTTATTTTAAAGTCTTAAACCTTCTCTGCGCCCTGGGATAAGTTCCCTTTGGGTTTTCTGTTTTCCCCCCAAGGAAAATTGCCAACCTCTGACAAAACATTAACCCCGTTGGCCTCAGTTCGTAAAGTCTGGGGGTAAAGGGCTGGGTTCCGTTCTAATTTTTGAATGTGTCTCGGGGGGCATTTTAAGTTTTTCCCCCGTCCTGCTTGTCTACCCCTTTCTGTCTTGGGAGGTTTCCTTTACCCCGGGATTTTTTTTTGTTGGATGGTTTTTAAACTGGGGCCCACCATCCATTGAATGAAATGTAAAAACACCCCCCTCTGGTTCACAGCATTTCAAGGTTGGGCAGCATTTAACTTGGGGGCTTCCCTTCCCCATCTTTTTCCACACCCCTTTTGGTTTCTTTAAAACGTTTGCCTGTTTGGGGCTAAAAAGGGCTCTGTCCGGGGACTCAGAAAGAATTTTGGATTTGGTCAACCTTTGGGGTGTCTCCCTTTCCAATAACATAGGGGGAGGTGATTTAAACTCTGGGGCCCAGGTAGGTTTTTTAATTTGCCTTTTCCCCCTGATCCCCTTTATCCCCCCCCGGCCCCTATTGGGGCGTTCCAATCAACAGATCCTTTTGGGTCCCCGGGATCTAATTGGTGTCCTATCATCTGGAAACGGGGTCGAGAATTCTTTGGGGGGAACTGGACTGCCCCCATTTTAAGTTTTACCCCCCAAGCAATATATAATGCTATAGGATGAAAACCTGTTTATAGTCAAAATGTCATACCACACTCCGGAACCCACGCAGTCCTAAGATACTTTTACCGTATCCTTATTCCCGTTTACCTGGCCCACCTGTCGAATCGTGTCCCAGACTATTCATCGATAGTCAGGCTCATACATTCAAGCCTAAAGACAGGATGGACTCGACACCCAAGAACCTTCAGTCCTTAATCCTGTCCCTTATTCTCTTATTCCCGACACAGACTTGCCACTTAGTTTGTCACATTACCGGGGTTAAGCATAAGATCATGCCCCTCCTTTCAGAGCGCAGACACGTCTTAGTTCGGCAATCCCCTTCCCTAATTTAACAAACAAATGACAGCCTTATGCTTTCATACCAGTCATACTTTCACTCAGCAAGTAGGTCAAGGTTCTTTGTCCTGCAAGGGGACCCACTACATAGGCATACCTCTCTTATATCCAATGGGACATAGACTCGGGGAAGGCACGGAGTAAATAAGAGCTTAATAAATAAATGCTCTTACCTGGCCAGGCTTTGTCCGTGCATACCCTCGGTCAGATTCCCTGCGTTGCTTCGAGATCCAAGGATTATGGGTGTTACCCAATAGGTGTGGGTCCCTGTTCGGAGCGCCAGCTGATAAGTTCCTCCTTTTGGAGATTCTCTAGTTGCTGAGTGAATCCCAATTGTTATGGCTCCAGACCCCGGACGCCTGGGCCTGCTACCATCTCTATATAGATACGATAAGTCAGTATCCACATAAGACAGGTATGCGCTTGAACAAAGAAGAAGTATTTATTAATACAGCAGTGAGTTTATATAAGTTTGGTTATAAGCGATGACTGACATGCGCAGTCAGCCGGAGCACAAACTTTTACAGCTAACATTAGAGATAACATTCATAGAGTTCCATTATAATTTCAAGGTCCTGAAGCGCAGGCAAGAGTCCTTGAATTGTTTCTTGTGTTGAACCATGTATTGTTTCTTGTGTCGGACAAGAGCTTTAACCCTTAACTTGACACACCCCACGGAGTGCAGTCTCCAGGATTACACCCCACGGAGTGCAGTCTCCAGAATTACACCCCACGGAGTGCAGTCTCCAGAATTACACCCCACGGAGCGCAGTCTCCAGAATTACACCCCACGGAGCGCAGTCTCCAGAACTACACCAAACAGAGCGCAGTCTCCAGAATTACACCCCACGGAGCACAGTCTCCAGAATTACACCCCACGGAGCACAGTCTCCAGAATGACACCAAATGGAGCACAGTCTCCAGAATGACACCCCACGGAGCGCAGTCTCCAGAATGACACCCCACGGGGCGCAGTCTCCAGAATGACACCCCACGGAGCACAGTCTCCAGAATGACACCCCACGGAGCGCAGTCTCCAGAATGACACCCAACGGAGCGAAGTCTCCAGGATTACACCCCACGGAGCGCAGTCTCCAGAATGAAACCACACGTAGCGCAATCTCCAGAATGACACCAAACGGAGCGCAGTCTCCAGAATTACACCCCACGGAGTGCAGTCTCCAGAATTACACCCCACGGAGTGCAGTCTCCAGAATTACACCCCACGGAGTGCAGTCTTCAGAATTACAACACACGGAGCACAGTCTCCAGAGATACACCACACGAAGCACAGTCTCCAGAATTACACCAAATGGAGCTCAGTCTCCAGAATTACACCCCACGGAGCACAGTCTCCAGAATGACAGCCCATGGAGCGCAGTCTCCAGAATGACACCCCACGGAGCGCAGTCTCCAGAATGACACCCCACGGAGCGCAGTCTCCAGAATGACACCCCACGGAGCGCAGTCTCCAGGATTACGGCCCACGGAGCGCAGTCTCCAGAATGACACCCCAAGGAGCACAGTCTCCAGGATTACACCCCATGGAGCGCAGTCTCCAGGATTACACCCCACGGAGCGCAGTCTACATAATTACACCCCACGGAGCGCAGTCTCCAGAATGACACCCCATGGAGCGCAGTCTCCAGGATTACACCCCACGGAGCGCAGTCTCCAGGATTACACCCCACGGACTGCAGTCTCCAGGATTACACCCCACGGAACGCAGTCTACAGGATTACACCCCACGGAGCGCAGTCTCCAGGATTACACCCCACGGAGCGTAGTCTCCAGGATTACACCCCACGGAGCGCAGTCTCCAGAATGACACCCCACGGAGCGCAGTCTCCAGAATGACACCCCACGGAGCGCAGTCTCCTGAATGACACCCCACGGAGCGCATACAAAATAGCAAGTGGGCGTCAGCATAAGTGTTCCTTTATTCACGAATCCAGAGTACAAAAATCTGCAACGTTTCGACCCACACCAGGGTCTTTTGTATGGATCTGTTGATATGAGGAATGGGCCTTCCTCTAACTGGGGTGATCTGCTGCATGTAGAGTGTTTGGAGGATTTATAAAAGAGGACTTCTGTGCTGTCCAAACTACATTTTTTGTACCCCACGGAGCGAAGTCTCCAGAATTACACCCGACGGACCGCAGTCTCCAGAATTACACCCGACGGACCGCAGTCTCCAGAATTACACCCCACGGAGCGCAGTCTCCAGGATTACACCCCAAAGAGTGCAGTCTCCAGGATTACACCCCACGGACTGCAGTCTCCAGAATGACACCCCTCAGAGCGCAGTCTACATAATTAGACCCCACAGAGTGCAGTCTACATAATTACACCCCATGGAGCACAGTCTCCAGAATTACACCCCACAGAGCGCAGTCTACATAATTACACCCCATGGAGCACAGTCTCCAGGATTACACCCCACGGAACGCAGTCTACAGGATTACACCCAACAGAGTGCAGTCTCCAGGATTACATCCAACGGAGCACAGTCTTCAGAATTACACCCCATGGAGCGCAGTCTCCAGAATTATACCCCACAGAGTGTATTCTCCAGAATTACACCCCACAGAGTGCAGTATCCAGAATTACACCCCACGGAGCGCAGTCTCCAGAATTACACCCCATGGAGCGCAGTCTCCAGAATTACACCCCATGGAGCGCAGTCTCCAGAATTATACCCCACAGAGCGCAGTCTCCAGAATTACACCCCACGGAGCACAGTCTCAAGAATTACACCCCACGGAGCGCAGTCTCAAGAATTACACCCCACAGAGCGCAGTCTCAAGAATTACACCCCACAGAGCGCAGTCTCCAGAATTACACCCCACAGAGCGCAGTCTCCAGAATTATACCCCACAGAGCGCAGTCTCCAGAATTATACCCCACAGAGTGCAGTCTCCAGAATTATACCCCACAGAGCGCAGTCTCCAGAATTATACCCCACGGAGCACAGCCTCCAGAATTACACCCCACGGAGCACAGCCTCCAGAATTACACCCCACGGAGCGCAGCCTCCAGAATTACACCCCACAGAGCGCAGTCTCCAGAATTATACCCCACAGAGCGCAGTCTCCAGAATTATACCCCACGGAGCACAGCCTCCAGAATTACACCCCACGGAGCACAGCCTCCAGAATTACACCCCACGGAGCGCAGTCTCCAAAATTACACCCCACGGAGAGCAGTCTCCAGAATTACACCCCACGGAGAGCAGTCTCCAGAGTTACACCCCACGGAGCGCAGCCTCCAGAATTACACCCCACAGAGAGCAGTCTCCAGAGTTACACCCCACAGAGCTGCGCTATTTTTTCTGTTAAAACAGCAGACACCTCAACAGAGACCCAATGGATATCATTGTGGTCAATGGGGTCCATCAGGTGCCATTTGTGTCTGTCGGAAACTGGTCCATTTAAATCTCTGAGACAGAGTTTCCAAACTAAACCTTCAATGCAGATGTGAACCAGGCCTATGAGATGAACTGACTGCAAGCATGCAGTCCTAGTACATGATATGGATGAGGGTTTAAGGATCGCAGTCTATTTTTCCTTAGTCCATCTCTGGTCTCTTTTCTCCACAAAGCCAAATTTAGAAATTCTGAGCTTTCCCAACACTCCCTGTAGCCTTAATTACCTCAGAAGGACTCTATGTATGTATCTGCCCTTAATAACTCTCCCTCTCATTGTCTCTCAATGATCCAGGTCTGATCCATAAAAGAGCAGTTATCAACCTAAAATGACAATAGTGTCCCAGTGAAGCCAGGGCCACTTTATTGTAGAACACTTGTGATAAGCAATTGCTAGCATTGTGGGTGGAAGCTTCCGGCTCGCATTCGATGCATCACAGGATACTTCTTACCACCAACTTCCTGTGAAAGGACCACATCTAACCCCAGTGATAAGCATAAGTTTGGAAGACCATTAAGGCTGGCTGCATACACAGGACTCATTTTTAACTCTTGAAAGGCCCTTTCAGGGCTGCAAGTGACCGTGACTGACTAAGGTTAGGTTCACAATGCAATTTGTCCCCGTTTGGGACTTTCGCAGATAAAAGATGACAAAATATAATCTAAAATTGACTGGGATTAAACTGTTGTTCTCTATCGATGCATCTTTGGATCCGTCCAGATATCTTTTTCAGATATCCCAACAGATACTTGTAGCAGAGGCTCCCAATGAGACCAAATCGCATTGTAAACCTATCCTTTCTTTGTTTGGTAAGACCTGTTAGGGGCACTGCAGGGATACCCCACAATACCTAAAAACTGCTCTACTTTTATTTTTATAAGGTTATTCCCATTTAGCACACGCATAGTAGATCCACAGGATTTGCTGCAAATGTTTAGTAGCTGCAGGTCCTAAATGCCATTTTCCCCTTGGTACATACAAGGAGCCTTTAGTTAAAGGAGTGCTCCCACCATAGAATTTGATGGGATATCTATAAGTGCAGGTCCCAGAGGTGGAAATGGGCCCATGAAAATGTCATCTCAGAATGGAGATCTGGTAAGGTTTAAACACAACTCCATTTTCCCCTATGGGAGTTCCCAGTACACGGGAGTGCTATTAGGCATTGATGCTGTGAGTTCTTCCCTGTGATACAAGCCGAGCACTGACTACATTACATTGTATCACTTAGGGGTGTCCTCACTTTTGTCCCCATAGACATTGATGCTGTGAGCTTTTCCCTGTGATACAAGCCGAGCACTGACTACTTTACATTGTATCACTTAAGGGTGTCCTCACTTTTGTCCCATAGACATTGATGCTGTGAGCTCTTCACTGTGATACAAGCCGTGCACTGACAACTTTACATTGTATCTCTTAGGGGTGTCCTCACTTTTGTCCCCATAAACATTGATGCTGTGAGTTCTTCCCTGTGATACAAGCCGAGCACTGACTACTTTACATTGTATCACTTAGGGGTGTCCTCACTTTTGTCCCCATAGACATTGATGCTGTGAGTTCTTCCCTGTGATACAAGCCGAGCACTGACTACTTTACATTGTATCACTTAGGGGTGTCCTCACTTTTGTCCCCATAGACATTGATGCTGTGAGTTCTTCCCTGTGATACAAGCCGAGCACTGACTACTTTACATTGTATCACTTAAGGGTGTCCACACTTTTGTCCCCATAGACATTGATGCTGTGTGTTCTTCCCTGGGATACAAGCCGGGCACTGACTACCTTTCCTTGTATCACTTAAGGGTGTCCTGACTTTTGCTGTCTCTTAGGGGTGTCCTCACTTTTGTCCCCATAGACATTGATGCTGTGAGTTTTTCCCCTGTGATACAAGCCGGGCACTGACTGCTTTACATTGTATCACTTAGGGGTGTCCTCACTTTTGCAGTCCCATAGGGGTGTACTCACTTTTGCGGTCTCTTATGGGTATTAATACAAAAATAGAAAAAAAAGTGTTCTTGGACAGGAATGGACACGGGTGACACACCCTGGTCACAACATCCCTCCCCCCCCCCTATTTTTGTATTAATATCATAGATATGCAGATACCCTGAGGAACCGTGACTTTTTACAGGGAAACGCGTCAGGACCTTAAAGTGCAGGGGCTGTGTCATGGGGGCTGGCGCGGGTGCCGCGGCTGCCCGCGACCATCCCCCTGCTGCCCGTGTCCCGGCACCGGCTCACTTACCCGTCCACACTCCTCTGTCCCCTGCTTCTGCTTGTCCCGGCTGCCGTGCGCGCACCGGCTGCTTAGGGCGCGTGTGCGGCGGCTGGTCTGGATTTAAAGGGCCAGTGTCCCAGTAATTGGTCTTTTGCCGTGCGCTGGCCCTATTTAAGGAACACGCCCCCAGCACTCTCTGCCAGCTCGTTGGTGTGCGTTACCTAGTCTGAGAGTGTTGGAGAGTCCTGTCCGTGTAGCAGTCCGTTCCGCTACGTTTCCTGACCTTGCCTGTTTGCCGCCTGCCCTCACCGTCTGCCTGTCTCTGACCACGAACCTCTGCCGCCTGTCCTGACCTCCTACCTGTCCCCAACTACGTGTCTGGATTACGATTCTGTACCACGCATTACCCCGGCCGCCATCGCAAGCAAGTCACGTCAGAGGTAGCGACCTGGTAGCCTTGCGGCGCAGCAAGTCCATCCCGCTTTGCGGCCGGCTCTGGTGAATACCGGGGGCTACTTAGATTCCGTTCCCTGGCGTAGCTTAACTATCATCGCTTGCGGTGGTCCAGCGAATCCACCGAACCTCACAGTACAAACTGGCCATGGATTCCGCCAGGGTACCTCTGCCAGAACTCCGGGACGTTACGACGGCCGTCGCCCAGCAGAACCAGAGCATTGACCAGCTCACGGCCATGATGCAGAACCTTGTGGCCCATCTACCTCCGCCTACGGCTGCCGCCTCCTCGCCAGCACCAGTTGCTCCTGCAGCCATGGCTCTTCCTGTTCCCGCACCGGGACCTTCGCTGCATCTGCCGCTCCCCTCATGCTATGATGGAGACCCCAAGACGAGCCGTGGCTTCATCAGTCAATGCTTCATCCACATCGAGATGTTGGGGCATCAATTCCCTACCGAGCGGGCTAAGGTGGCCTTCATAATCAGCCTCTTGTCAGGAGAAGCTTGGCCTGGGCCACTCCGCTATGGGACCGAGGAGATCCGTTGATGGCAAATCTACAAACCTTCCTCCAGGGGTTCCGCACCGTCTTCGAAGAACCTGGCCGCACCTCCTCCACTGCCGCATCTCTGCTCCGCCTCCATCAGGGCGACTCTACTGTGGGTCACTACTCCGTGCAGTTCCGCACCCTAGCTTCTGAGCTGGACTGGAATAATGAGGCTTTGGCGGCAACCTTCTGGCAAGGCCTTGCGGGCCATATTAAAGATGAGCTCGCTGGTCGGGACCTGCCTTCCACCCTGGACGAACTGATTCGGTTAGCCACCCGAATTGATATTTGGTTTGCGGAGAGACAACAAGAGCTCCGCCTTCAACGGGAGGTCGCCCGTCCACGCCGGCAACCTCGTCTGGCTCCCGTCTTCCAACGTCCTCCACTTCCTCCGCCAATGGTTCCTGAGGGCGAACCCATGCAGGTCGAGAGAGCCCACCTGACCCAGGAAAAACGTTCGCAGCGTTGTCTGACGCAGCTATGCTTCTACTGTGGCGGTTCTGGCCACTTCATTGGGGACTGTCCAGTGTGTTCGGGAAACTCTCGCACCTAGGGCTCGCAGGAGAGGCATCCCTGGGTGTCAGTGCGGCCTCTCTTCCTCTGACCATTCTCGTACTCTGTGGAATTTCGCCGGACAGCACCTTTCAAGCCACCACCTTCCTTTATTCGGGGTCCGCTGGAAATTTTGTCAGCCAAGCTCTGGTCTACAAATTTCGTCTCCTGGTGACCTCTCTGCAGAAACCCATGTTTGTCTCCTCCGTCAGTGGTGAATGTCTAAAGGACGCTATTCGGTTCTGCACTGCTCCCCTCACGTTGCAGATAGGCGCCCTACACAAGGAGACTCTGAAACTGCTGGTTCTGCCTCGCTCCTCTTCGGAAATCCTCCTGGGCCTTCCGTGGCTGCAAGACCATGCTCCGACCTTGGACTGGAACACGGGCGAAATTATCCGTTGGGGCCCCGCGTGCCACTCGCGATGCCTTCCGGTTCTCCGTTCTGCTCTTCGGCCTGCCTCTGTAAAGTCTACGAAGCCTCTGTCGGGTCTGCCCACTCCGTACCAGGATTTTGCCGACGTCTTTTCTGAAAGACAGGCCGAAACTTTGCCCCCGCACCGGCCGTTCGATTGTCCTATTGACCTGCAACCAGGTAGTACTCCTCCCCGAGGCAGAGTCTACCCTCTTTCTGTCCCGGAGACTAAGGCTATGTCGGAATATATCCAGGAGAACCTCTGTAAGGGCTTCATACGCAAGTCTTCCTCGCCTGCGGGGGCCGGCTTATTCTTTGTTGAAAAGAAACAGGGCCGGAGAGTACCATCTATCGATTATCGGGGGCTTAACAAAATTACTATAAAAAAATCGATATCCCCTGCCTCTGATCCCGGAGCTGTTTGATCGCCTGCGTGGCGCAAATTTTTTTTTCCAAGTTGGACTTACGGGGAGCATACAACCTGATTGTATCGGGGAAAGGCGCGAGGGGAAGAGGGCCCTTTAATCCCAGAGATGGTCATTTTGAATATTGGTCATCCGTTTGGCCCTTTGAAAACGTCGGCGGTTTTCCAAAAAAATTTCGAATGAACTTCTGCGATCTCCTCTATCTTGTTTACGTTACCTAATGACATCCTAATTTTCTCCCCAGATCTAAGATCACCCCCACCACATCCCCCGGGTGCTCAAACTCTGGGGACCCAGTAGTGTTGTGTTTATTTGGCTATCGACATGGGCGATAGTCGATGCGGCCACCATCGAAAAGGTTTTCGTAGGAGCAATCGATTATGCCGTGCCCATCAAAGTCTAGGGGGAGAGCAAAACCTTCATTTTAAACCCCCAAACAGGGCGGAAAACTAAATTAAACCCCAAACGAAAAATGGATACGTGCTCATTTTAGGAAAACACATTTTGGCTATAAAAACCCACGAAAAAAAGTCACACATCATTCACTATCCTGTCTTGTACCCAGCCTGCCCCCTTAAAAACCTGCAAAACCCCCCAAAAATTTAAAAAAGTCCCCGAACAGTATGATTTGCCCACATTTTACTTGAACGGGAATTGAATACCCCTTTCCTGGAACGCGCTGACCCTAAAAACCTGCATGCCAACATTTTAAAAGTGTGGAAAAAAGTAGCTTTGAACCCCCCATTTTTTGAATTTGACATTGATAAAACTGTCGGGGAGCAGTTGACCTTTAAAATTTGCCCCCAGATTAAAAAGTCCGGGAAAAAAAAAGATCTTTAAACCCCCAAATTTTAGTTGAATGGCATTGAAAAAACCTGTCCGGGACCGCAGCATGCCCCCCAAAAACCGCTGCCCCCCACTTTTAAAAAAAGTGCCGGAAAAGGGGTTTTTTCAACCACCTTTTTATTTCACTGGCATTGTTTATACCTGTCTTGGGCCACAGATGCCCCAGGGCCGGGGGTTTTACAGTGGGGGGGGAAAGCCCAGGCTGGGTCCGTCATTATTAAAAACGCAGGTTAAAATGCCCTGATGAGCAGAACAAAAATGTCGGCTGGCAGAGTGCGGAAAGGGAAGTGTAGAACCCAGCCCTTTCCCCAGTACACATCAAGCCTGGGGAGCGCTTGCCCCCCGTATATGGGACCCAATTTGAGCTTCACTTTGGAAAAAACGGTGGTTAAAGCTCCTGTTACACCCAGGTGCCTTTTTTTTTGGCATTCTTTTTTTCTTTTTTCTCAACGGCGGAGGGAAAAGTCTTGACTTTGTTCCTGTCCCTGCTCCATACTCCCCGTCCCTTTAATAACCCACATCTGGTCAAGTTTTTCCTGTACCCCCTTGACAATTCAGAGGAATTTTTTTACCCGCTTTTTTGTACAGCAGTTTTTTGTAGTTTAATTTTTAGAAAAAAAATTTTTTTAAAAAAAAGGTGAATCCCCCCATGTCTTTGTTTTTCTTTTTTTAAATTTTATTAAAAGGGTTGTCCAATAAAGGGGTTGTAGCTTTTTTAAAGATCTTGCAAAAACAAGTTATTTTGCAATTGGTCCCTTAACGTGTCCCCTTTTTATCCCTTTTTTTGACAGCCCATCACCCCTTTAGCCACCTTGACAAATTGGAACAACAAAATGTCTGTTAGAAACAAAAATTTTTTTTTATAATGGACCTGGTTAGCGCTGTCACAGCAAAATGCCCCCAAAAAATTAAAGCATAACCCCGACCCTTTGGAACAATTGTGAAGAACAAATGTCTGTTAGAAACAAAATTTTTTTTTATTATAGGCCGTAGTATTGCGCATTTCAAAAAGGCATGACCCAAAAAATTAAAAAAAGACTTTCAGCCCCCTATTAAAAATTGGAGGGAAAATGCCACTTAGAAACCCACATTTCTGTTCCCCGGGCCTATTATGTGTATTCACAGCAAAAATGCCCCAAAAAACCCTTTACAAGGAAAAACTTCTTAAATAAAGTGAGTAAATGGGAAAAGGTGTTGTCATGAAAAATTTTGTCTTTTTCATTTCCCCAAGCAAAAAAAGCAAAAAAGAACTGTGGGAAAAGGAATAAAAATTGCATAAGAAATGATCATTTTAAAAAAAGTTTTCAAAAAGGACCCTTTTTTGTTTGGGAGGAAAGTGAAGTAGACTGCCCAACTAATGGTGACCCTCGCAATTTTGGGGCCAAAATCAT
>JAODAL010058081.1:0-22296 GCA_025379985.1 Phyllomedusa bahiana | reverse complement strand
AGGACGCCAGGACAACCGGGGGGTAGCACATAGAAGGAGATCTTCCTTTGTGTAGGGCCCCCACCTGGGACACTGCCTGTACGTACTGGAAGGAGTCACTCAGGAGCTCCCCACTGACCGATGAAATCACTAACGGTTTTCCCAGCTGGACCAGCGGCAGGCGATAACGGGATACCAGGGAGGCATGGATGAAATTCCCGGCAGACCCAGAATCCAGGAAGGCAGTGGCCTGAAACAAGAGGCCGGCATCCGTCGTGACTACCACAGGCATCGTCATCGTGGAGAGGAAGAATTTGCACCTAGGGACGCCTCTCCCACGGGACCTAGGTGCAATCGTTTCCCGGCCGCTGGGGACGTTGCGGGCAGCGGAAATTACCCGGGCTAGCACAGTACAGGCATAGATTATCTGCACCCCTGCAGAGTTTCGGGTGCCCGTCGAACTTGGATGGTAGAGGAAGTCGAAGCTTGGGGCCCACAGTAGCCAGCGAAGTAGGAGGCGTAGGTGGGGCCACGGGCGGAGGTGGCGGCTGCTGCTGAGATGTGAGAAGCAACCGCCCCAAATGTCAGACAGCTGGTCCAATTGCTGAGCCTGTTGCGCATTCTGCTGCGACTGCTGGGCGACAATGGACGTGAGGTCCGCAATACTGGGCAGAGGCACCTTGGCGGGATCCAAGGCCGGATCTAACTGTAACGGCTGGAGTAGTGGATCCTCTGGACCAACGCAAGCGGTGGTAATGGCTGCGCCAGGGAGCAGGGTCAAGTAGGTCCCTGGTTTCACCAAGCCCGCCGCAAAGCGGAATGGACTTGCTGGGGCGGGAGTCCTACGAGGTCGCTACCCCTAGCGCGACTAGCCTGCGGTTGCAGCCAAGGTGCAGCGAGGTTCCAAATTGTAACACCAAACTCGTAGTCGTGGACGGGCAAACAGGTCAGGGCAGGCAGCAAAGGTTCGTGGTCAAGAGACGTAGGCAAAGGGTCAGCAAGGTAGAAGACACTAGGATGCACAGTGGAGTGCTTTCTCTAAAGGCAAGGGCACAATAGATCCGGCGAGGAAGTGCCTGAGGAGGTACCAATAAATTGGACCAGCGGCTGACAATTAACCAATTACCGGCGCGCTTGCCCTTTAACTCTTTAAGAGCTGCCGCGCACGTGCCCTAGGGGACGGGAGCACGTGCAGCAGCCAGCAGAGAGCTGCGCGGGGACAGGAGCGTGGCTGGGTAAGTGCTGGCTCCCAGGGAAGCGAGTGCGCCCACGGCCCGACATGCGGACCGCGGCGCCACTCGTCCGTGGAGCGGGGGGAATTGAGGGAACAAGGGTGCGCCCACAGCCAACCCTGCGGGCTGTGGGACCACCTGTGACAATTGGCCATTTAGTAGAACTATTTCCGCCCAAGCTTTAACCTCCTGGCTGATGCCTTGAGATGTTGCTTCAGTATTGCCACATAATCTTCTTTCCTCATGATGCCACCTATTTTGGAAAGTGCTCCAGGCCCTCCTGCAGCAAAACAACCCCACCACATGATGCTGCCACACCTTTGTTTCACAGTAGGGATGGTAGCTTCTCCCAAGCTTCTCCCTTTTTCCTCCAAATGTAACAATTTTCATTATGGCCAGACAGTTCAATTTTAGTTTTGCCAGACAACAGGACATGTCTCCAAAAATGTAGGTCTTTGTTCCTGTTCACATTTGTAAACATTAATCTGGCTTTTATGTGTTTCTTTTGGAGCAATGGCTTCTTCATGACAGAGTGGCCTTTCAGCCCATGTTTGAACTAGTCCCCGGCGCCGCCGCTATCCGCCGCCGCCGCCGATCGTTAGGGTCCTAAGCCGCTTACAGTCCGCTAAGCTATCGGCTTAAAGCGGCTTAGGACCTTGGCGACGGCAGCGGTGGCGGGACTAACTGTAGTGCGCCCCGACACACATACATTTAGATGCTTCAGCGGAGCAGAGAGCTCCGCAGGGGTTACTAGGAAGCCGAAGGATCGGCTCTGTGCGCCCCGGGAGTGCACGGGCGGTGTGCCGTCATCACGCTGCCCGCGCGCGGCCTGGTGACGTCACACCTCTGAAGAAAAGACCGGGAGCAGCGACAGCGACAGCGGCAGGGGGCGAGGTCAGGAGTGCTGTCATTGTCTTACTTTAATTGTCTCTATTCATGCTGGGGGGGCCCATTATCTAAATTTTTAATATGTGCAGGTAGGGGCTATTATCTACTGGGTTTTGTGCAGGAGGGGGGGCTATTATCTATTGTTATATGTGCAAGGAAGGGGGTATTTTCTAAATTTTTATATGTGCAGGGGGGGGGCCTATTTTAAACTATTGTATATGTGCAGGATGGGGGCTATTACTATTAATGTGCAGGGGGGCTATTATTTTATTTGTTATATGTGCGGAGGGGGGCTATTATCTACTGTCATAATATGCAGGGAGGGGCTTTTTTACTGTTATATTGCAGGGGGGCTATTAAACTACTGTTATATGTGCAGGGAGGGGGGCTAATATGTACTGGGTTTTAAAGTGCAGGGGAGGGGGTATTATCTACTGTTATATGTGCAGGGGACTATTATCTACTGTTTATGTGCAGGGGACTATTACTACTTTTATATGTGCAGGGAGGGGCTATTATCTACTGTCATATGGGCAGGGGGGCTATTATCTACTGTTATATGTGCAGGGAGGGGGCCAATTAGCTACTGTTATATGTGCAGGGAGGGGGGGTATTTTTCTACTGTTATATGTGCAGGGAGGGGGTATTATCTACTGTTTTTATGTGCAGGAGGGCTATATTATCTACTGTATATGTCAGGGGGGGGGTGGCTATTATCTATTGTTATATGTGCAGGGAGGGGGGCTATTATCTACTGTTATATGTGCAGGGAGGGGGGCTAGTATCTTCTTGTATACGTGCAGGGAGGAGCTATAATCTACCTACATATGTGCTGTGTGGCCTATAAGCTACCTATAGATACACGTGCTGTGGGCCTATAAGCTATCTATATACCTGCTGGGGACCTAAACCTGCCTATATACCTTACGGGGGGGTCCATAACCTTGCCCATATAAACCCGCTAGGGGACCCATAACCTGCCCAAAATACCTGCGGGGGATCAATAACCCGCCTATATACCTACAGGGGGGTCCATAACCTGCCTATATACCTACTGGGGGGTCCATAACCGCCCATATACCTGCTAGGGACCCATAACCTGCCCATATACCTGCTAGGGGACCCATAACCTGCCCATATACCTGCTGGGGATCAATAACCTGCCTATATACCTGCTGGGGACATACAAACTACAGTACCTACCTACTGGGAGATATATAAAGTATATAACCACCTACTAGAGGACTATAACTTACTGGGGGGGACCCTTTACCTTCACTGGGGGATCACATAATTTACTGCGTTGTGAGTCGCTAAACATCTTAAGCCGGTTGTTAAGGCCTCAAGACAAGTCAGTTGATAAGAGTTAGCAATCGACTCCGCGGACTCCAGTCGGTTGTTAAGCCAGTTGTTAAGGCCTCAAGTCGATTGTTAAGACCTTAAAAACGACCCCGGGGGACTTTATACGGTACCCTTTTCCTGTGGATAATACAAAAACTTCTAGTTTAAACTAGCATTTTCACAAGGTTTTTTTGCTTTTGTTCTTTGGGGTTTATGCACATGTTGGGACCAAAGCACGTTCATCTCTGAGACAAGAACCCCACTCCTTTTTGAGCGGTAAATGGCGGACATTCCCATCTTTTTTGTTACTTACTATACTTGTTTTTAAGGTAAAAAACCCACCTTCATGTTCGGGAAAAATCACCAGGATGACCCAATTTGCAAGTCCAAAAATTCTCTTTCTGAATCTTGGATATTTCTTTAGAATTTTTCCATGATGCCACACCAAAAGCAGTGTGTTTTTGGTGTGAAAATAAAAACATCCACAGGTATTCTCAAACCCAGATTTTGCCAATAAACCAGATCTTCCAAAGACATGACATCATTAGGGCTGCCCAAAATTGTTAAAAAGGGCATAAAAATCCTAGTATGTAAACTTTTGACTTTTCAGAAAGTAAAAAATGCCTATAAAATAAATCTCTACTCATATTTTCTGGAATTTGGCAAATATAAATCTTTTTGGTAATCAAAATTTGGGGCTTTAAAAAAAACGAATAAGTTTTTTCTGATTTCATGTGGATAGTGAGAAAAACTACATATGTGCTTTTATTTTAGTGTATGTAAACTTCTGGTTTCAACTGTAGCATTTCATCAGCTGCTATGACCATACACAAATATTTAAAAGCAACGAATGTCCAAAAAGCTAACATATCCAACCATGGACAACTTGGATGTAAAGGTATATTCAGACGGCGTAATGTCGGTCCGTACTTTGGCACATTATTGTGCTTCAACATCCCAAAAGTATGGGCCAAATTTCGTAATTCATACTCTCATTTTAGAGCTTGATTATGCTCTTTCCCCAGTGCACGTCAATGCTTCCCGGTGATTGCAGGGAGAATGAATGTCAGTGATAGCTGGCCAGCGTGTTTATCTGAAGCTGCGGGCATAGAGCGGCGTGCACAGTACACTGCTATATGAACCTACCCTAAAAAAAACGCTGATGCCTAAAAAAAATAGCAAACCCCGAAACATCAGCAGCACATGAAAAGGGAATACGAAATATACAATAAAAACACTCACTTCTAGATGATTCGGCAAATGAACAGTCGGCAGCTGAAAACAGGGGTATGGTTTGGTGATAATTCAATGCATTTACACTCCTAGAGTGGGAGAATAAGGGTATGTTCAGACGGCGTATTTTCGGCACGCATTTCGTGCGTATTTGCACTTTAATACTGGCGAGATGCGCACCGAAATTATGGTAATCCATAGTTCTCATAGAGAACTATGGATTACGCCTCCTCTCCCCACTCGAATACGAGTATTGCAGTAGGGGAGATAAGTGAATGCAATTATTTGCAGTGAATACGGCCGGAGTAATGAATGTCAGGGGGCCGGTGCCAAAATCCCGAAACACATGAAAGCACAGCGGGACGAAAACCGCCGGGGTTATCGGTGAACATACCCTAAAGTGATAACTGTCATTCCCCAACGCCCTTTAAAAACCCGTCTCTCAAGCTTGCCCTATGATTAGCCCAAAGAATGGAACCTCTATCCCTGAGGTAACCTTAACACCTTTTCCTCAAATACGTTCCTAAGCTACAACTGACCCTAATACAGAAAGCAGCTTTTGAACCCAGCGAGTCACAGGAAGGGCCAAACAGAAACTTGACGAACACCACATCTATTTATTTATTTATTTTTTAAACTACAGAATCCAAAACTAGGGCCAAATGAGACTTAGATAAGAAACAAAATTCTTCAACCTGACGCAATTAAACTAACAATACACAAGACAGAACAATCCAACACAGCAGAACCAGATAAGATCCAAACTTCTATACTCTGCAAAGATATTGCAATTGCCATTTTCAGTTCAGCTTTATAGAGGTCTAATGCGCTCAGGTACGCAACCCAGGTCAGCTGACAAGCCATGGTCCGGGGCAGTTGCTATGCAACCACTCAAAACAAATACAGACAACAAGACAGACATATAACAGAAAGTTCTGCAGAACTAATAAGTAGAAGAAGAAATTTAAGTATATTTCCTGCAATTCATACCACTACCAAACATAGTTGTAAAAAGATGAAACTGGTTATTATAAGCAACTTGAACCTTAAAGGGAAATTGATCTCCTGACAGGTCATAGATATGTGGCCATAGGTCTATAATTAGTGCTCAGAATAAAATGATGATTAGTCTGAACCTATGAGTGTAAAATGTAGCAGAGCAGTTAAATGGAATACAGGTCAAATCATCATTACTCTACACCTGACCTCTGGAGGCCAAGTGATGAATCAGTCTACTGTTAATTTTACTGTTTTTTTTTCTGTGTAGAGTTGTGCTTAAAGTTTGGTCACCGCAGGAAGTCAAATATACTAGTATGTGCTGTCAATTATTATCATGGATGGCCTATAGCAAACTTGGTAGCTCAAAAAATGAAGCATAAAACCCTGATTAAGTTATGAAGTAGTTTTTTTTTTTTTATCAGACATCCTCACCCAGGTCCTCTTTTCCTCTACTGGCATTCATAGGTGTGTATTCCCATCTCCACTGTGCTACACAAGCACTCTAGTTCGGGTATGCCGCCACATAACTACACCTAGTATCTCCCCAACCATATTTCTATCTTCTAATTTCTATCTTCTAAATTCTACAATATCTCTAGTGCCAAAATTTGGACATAACAGGTGTTTGCCCCTTTTCAGTGCAGAACAGAAATCTGGCAAGCTGGGTGAGAGGACTTTGAAATAGATCTAGTAATGTAAAGTATTTCCTTATGGAGACTACCATAAAGGCCTTTCAGCTAAAACCCTGCTCTGCACTGATTAGGGGCAAACACCCCCAAACAGCTGGCTACGGATTGCAGACTTTTCCTTACAGAGAAGTTATTGACTTAGCTTAAAATCCACAGTCATGTTTCAAGGTTATTTAATGGGTCGGATGTGAGGGTAAAAACATCACTTCCAGTAGGTGGCACTACAAATTCTAGCCCTTTTTTTCCTAGAGCATATTCAAATATTGTAATTTCCCTGAATTACTGCATGGCCTATAGGTCTCTGTAAAACTTTATAGTTCTTTTGCCAAAAAGAATATTTACTACCCTAAATGTGTGGCGTACAGAAATAGTTTTCTTCTATACTGCAACATCCCCATCTGTCTTGTATTCTTCAAAATTGGATAGTATTCCAGCAGACTGTCATCCTACACAGAGACAGTTTTAAAGAATGGCAAACAGGGCAACTGCTTTGTGCCCAAAGATGTAACCTTTAGGAGCAAAATGAAATCACCCAGTTTTATTTAGCGAGGGGTGGTGGTATCATTTGGTAACTGAATTAAAGTATTATGTGGAAACTATATGCTTTAAAGCAGTTTTCTCACTATGCTGTTTTACTCAGTCACAAGCAATTTTATACTCACTCTGTCGCTTGTGGTTCTATAGCAGTAAGTAGCATATCTAGTGTCTCTGTAAGTAGCTGAGCTGTTACATCGAAAAGTGCACGCTTCAAGAATTGACATGATACTTCTTTCCAAAGAAGCATGTAAAAACCTTGTGCGTGAACTACAACGAGGTTTTACATAGGAATCAACTTAATGAACTGGGGGCGTTTTGGACAAGATTTTGGGCAAGGAAAAGCTCCAAAAACCTTGTCCAAAACCTCGTCCAAATAAGCCTTGTGAACATGCCCTAAGCGCTCTGCCTTAATCTGATAGCAGCATTATGGTCAGGAAATCTGGGAACCATAGAAACCTGTGGGCACTCAGAACGCACAAAATGTCTCTTATCTCGTGACTAAAGTAAAATCTATTAACCAATATATTTTAAGTGTCTTCATTTATCTGTCCTATCATGTTGAAAGCTGGTCTTTGTAGTGAGAAAACCCCTTTAACCCCTTAACAACATTGGCCACGGTGTCTTAATGAATGAGAAATGCTTCCCCACTCTAATCGTGGCCACCGTGGCGGGAAGGCTTCCATCGCCGCCATTTTTTTCATTTTACTACTTTCTGCCCCAGTAAGTTCAAATCACCCCTCTTTTGCCATTCTATAAATAAATAAAAATAAATAAATAATAAAAACGTTACAATATAATTGGTAGCGCTGTGTCTGAAAAATTCCAAACGACAAAATTGTGGTTTTTTTTGGTCACTTCAGGTCCCATAAAAATTGGAATAAAAGAGATCCCAAAAATAGTACACTTCAGGACACATAAAAATGCACCCTCACTCGGATCAATAGGTGGATTTTTTTTTATGATACTATAATATAATGCAAACCCTATATGGTTAACCTGTGAGTTTTTATAGTAAAAAATGCACCCTCACTCAGGTCAATAGGTGGATTTTTTTTATGATACTTTAACATAATGCAAACCCTATATGTTTGGTGTTGCTGGAATCTGCTGGAATCAATCTGCAGTGTACAGTGCACAAATTTTAACCCACAATTTTTTTGCGGTTTACCAGTGTATTCTATGGTACGGTGAATGACACCATTAGAAAGTACATCTTGTCCCGCAAAAAAAGCCCTGATATGTCTATATAGATGGAAAAATTTAAAAAAATTATGGCTCTGGAAAGGCGAGGAGGAAAAAAAAACGACCGTGTCAACCAAAAAAAAAAGCTCGGTCCTTAAAGGGGTGTTATCGTTTCATTAAATGGTCTTCAGAATAAGGGGACAGTGAAAACAAGCAACTTTGCAATTGGATGTCATTAGCAAAGCTGCCTTGTTCTCACAGTGTCCCTAATCTTGTGTTTTTGTTTACACTGATATCCAGTGTGGGTCTAATCCCTCCTCCTTGCAATTCACTAGCTGAGAGCTCATTTACATTCTGTACAGCCCCTGGGTCGATTCATGGAGCTGTGTGTCTGACTCAGAGTTAGGGGCCGTAGCATTTTCTGTTTCCACACCTAGCAGAAACAGACTGCAGCAGATTGTACAATGAGAAAACATGACAGTTTTGACCCTGTGCCTAACTCTCCTGCATACACAGCCGATCTGTGCCATTCTTAGAAAGCTGTAATATATCTCCAGCTGTGAGAGATCAGTGCTCAGATTAGATTGAATGCAGCCTGTGGTATGTATACAGCTCTTATAAAATAAGACTGATAGGGAGAGACACAGTATGTGGACTCAGAGGGGAGGGGCGGGGAGTCTCCGGCCAGCAGTGAAGGGGGGAGGATGTCATCCAGCTGGGAGGGGAAGAAACGCCCCTGCATTCACAGAGCTGGGAAGCTAAGAGAAGTGTGAATCAGCCGAAGTAAGGAAGCGATACATCCCCTTTAAGAGGTTAAGAGAGTTTTTTTTAGAGAATACATAGAAGTCAGGCATTATATGGAGGTTTTGTGTAACATATGATATAACAGTATTATGTGGGCTGAAATTTTAAGAAAACTAAGCATTTTACTGTTTATCTCCCTCTTCCCTCATTGACCTAATGCATGGTGTACTGTAGTCCAGTTTCACATAATACTGCTTGTCCACTCATTAATTTATGCTTTTAGACCACCTTCTGACATTTTGTTCCATTTTGTCCCGTTCTTCATGTTTGCACCCGCTATGTTTTCAAGAGGTGCAGAACATGAAGATTCCTGTGACTTGTGTATTTTTTTATGAGGAGCATCTTCTTCTCACCTTGCATTGGTTTTTCACAAACAACTGATCTTAAAAGTGTGTCTTTGTGTATATCTTCTACTTAATTAACTGAGCTATGTCCTTTGAGTCTTATAGCCTTCAGTCATAAATCTCCAGTTTCATTTCTAGCTTCAAGGATAAGCTTATCGGTATATGCTGGAACATTCCTCCGCAAACTACTGCCAACTATTTATGTTTCAGATTTTAGTTTCAAGGGAGTTCTTCTTAGATAACACATTTTAGCCGCCTTCGAAGGGTAAAAGCTGCACAAATCCCAAAGTATAGAGGAAGGAGGACTGATGCACACTGCCTGGCTCTTTATATATTATTCTATATCTTGAGAGTTAGATTTAAATAAATAATAGATTCCTGGGTACAGTCATATCCTAAAGTAACATTATCATGTTTTTCATACATTTATTTAGATCAATATAAAAGGGAAATTGCATGACATACCAATCACAAGCCCTCACTCCATATGTTTTGTTAGAATATATGGATGTCATAAATGAAGGTACCACACCTTTATGTACCAAAGCAGAGATCCTCTGCATATCAGTGACTTCTGCTCTGACAGGCTTCACCTTTTATTATGTAGGTGGCTATTTCTTGCTATATATTATGATGGGAGAATTTCCCGAAATTCGTTTCGTTCACTTCGCCGAATTTCTCGGCAAAACATAACTTCGTTCCGAATTACTTCGGGATGAATCACGTTAAAAAACAGCTATTTCCAGGCTGCACAGAGCCTGCAGGGTGCTGTAGAACGTTGTGTCATGCTTAAATATGCAGAGGGAGCTTGGTTTGGTCTTCATCAGGGGCGTTGCTAGGGTCCCAAAACATCCGGGGCCCGGGCCCTCTGTGTTATGTTTTTTCTCTGTAAGGCTGGGTTCACACGATATTTTTCACGCCCCATTGTGAGCTGTGGCATGGATTTTTACAGACAAAAAAACTGTACTAATTGTATGCCTATTTAATAACTGTTAAAAAAGAAGTCTAAAAGAACTTTAAACCCTTATCATAAAATAAAAGGGGAAAAATTCACATTCACATTAGCTCACTGTGAATTTGCAGACAATGTGCAGCCAATTACTGGTCACTACCGTGGCCTGTAATTGGCTGCACAAGGAACTGTTGCGACACTTGAATTAGTGGGTTCACAAGGGAAATATTTTATTTTTAAATCATCCCTTTATGGACTGACAAACTACAAGTAGTTTTGAAACTCCCCTTTAAGACCTGGTTCAAATCTGTGTCAGAGGTTTTTTGCTGTGGATCCATCAGATCTCTGCCAAAGTGTTTGTTGTTGAGACAGAAAAAATCCACAGCAACTATTTCTTCCTTCTCAACTACAGACACCACAGCAGAAACCTTACAGACCCACTGTAATTAATAGGACCCGTTGGGCGCCGTGGGTGTCTGCAGTGAACAGATCCCCCTGGCTTTAGTTTTTCGCCTCGTGCCGAAGGTTCCAAACAGAACCTCTGACGCAGAGGTTTATCAGGCCTAAAGTAGACATATATTTTATCACAAAAATTGTTCTGATCTGCAGAATATAGATAATATGTCATTGATATCACACAATAAACTCCAGAAAAATTAAAACTCCTAAAAAATTGCACAGTTGTGTTTTTTTCCTAACTCCAACTCCCAAAGAATTAGTATTTTATGTACATACGGTGCATTCTGTGGTACCATCAAAAATACAACTCGTTCCAGAAAAAGGCTCTCACAAGGCAAAGTAAGAAAAGCTTTCTGTCCTGGACAAAATATAGCTATTGACCGCACTGTTGTGTCCAGCACAGAAAGCATTTACAAAACAGAACAACAATAGTCCAAAATGACCATGTCTGTGCTGTTGTCCCCTATGGGGCACGTTGTGGGATCTGTTGGGATTTTGTTTTTCACATTTTTTTCACATATCCCAACAGAGGTCCCAAAAGGGGCCACAGCACAGTGTGATCCAAAACTAAAAGAATAAAGACCTGCCCGCTCTCTTTTATATGGTGGAGGGGGCACCCTGCCCTGCAGGATAACTCTGCACTGTATATTGGGGAATTTCTCTATGGAGAGCACACAGAAGGGACACCACACCAGGAGGCAGAAAAACTATGGGAGAAGGCAGGTACAATCCTCTGATGTCCAGCAGCTGCTGACCCCTTATCTCCTGCTCACCTGAACCACTGCTTCCTGCTCTCCATGGTGACATAGCTGCTGCTGGCCGGCAGGTCTGTGAGGGCTTCTGGTCGCTCACCCCCCTCCCTCCAGCGTCTCTTCTCCGACCCTCTAGCATTGTACAGAGGGGAGGGGGGAGGAGGAAGCCGGCACGGGACAAATAGTTTTGCTGCCTGCTCCCCGGACCCTCACCCATTAATCACACTGTGAGCACAGGCTTCACAGTGCAGCTGCCGGGCGGGCGGGCGGCCCCTGCTTTCAGTGGTGTCGGGCAGTGTCTGATGACGCTGCCCCTGCGCTGCTCTTGATTAAAGAGCCCCGGGCAGCCATTCGGCTGCAGGAGATTTACCAGCTGTCGCTGAGTCCAGGAAACTTCCAGGACAGTTGGTAAGTATGAGATTCGGGGCACAGGCTGTTTCATTCGGGGCTTGTGCCCCGAATAAAACAGCCTAGCAACGCCCCTGGTCTTCATACAATGTTGTGTTTTAGTATGACACGCAGATGACTGCCGCCGCTCTTAGAATCGCTTCACTATAAAATTCCCTGGGCACTTAAGAGGGCAAAACTGACCAAAAAACTGAAGCGGGAATGTAGCCTGATAAAGTCATGCCAGAGAAAGCTGGAAAAAAACAAGCTGAGAGCTCAGGTGGCAACATAAATTAGAACAATATGCCGTGAAACACAAATATTCTTTTTGCTTTTTTATGAATATTTTTAATTCTTTATATTATAGAACAATCTTTGCCAATATTGCCCATAATCAAACATTAGCTGAAATTTTATGTACTTCTCACATAAACATAATGAAGTTCAATGGAATGTAACCGGGAATCCTCAATGAGGTTGAATGTCCCAAAAGATCGGCAAGTACCCGCCAAAGGTATCAAATGGTTTCGATGCCTTTCAGCAGAGGATCATAGGAGCAGCCGGTTTAGATGTCCTCCATAAGAAACACCACACGATGTTTCGGGAGATAACCACGCCCCCTTTCCTCACACTTGAGGAGTAGGCCACAGAGTGGGACAATGACACAGTGTGGAGGTCATGGCAGCAGCCACAGCAGCAGCATGAGGTCAGACAGTGGCACAATGCCCACAGTGTGTAGGGCACTGGCAGCAGCCACAGCAGCAGCATGAGGTCAGACAGTGGCACAATGGACATTCTGGAGGTGGCAAAAACAAGAGTAGGCCCACACAGTGGGACAATGACGCAGTGTGGAGGTCACGGCAGCAGCCACAGCAGCAGAGAGAGCTCAGGCAGTGGCACAAAGACATTCTGGGGTGGCAAAAACAGGAGTAGGCCACAGAGTGGGACAATGACACAGTGTGGAGGTCATGGCAGCAGCCACAGCAGCAGCATGAGGTCAGACAGTGGCACAATGACACAGTGTGTAGGTCACGGCAGCAGCCACAGCAGCAGCTTTGAGGTCAGACAGTGGCACAATGAAAGAGTGTGGAGGTCCGCAGAAAGCCACAGCAGCAGCATGAGCTCGGACAGTGGCACAATGACACAGTGTGGAGGTCACGGCAGCAGCCACAGCAGCAGCATGAGGTCAGGCAGTGGCACAATGACATTCTGGAGGTGGCAAAAACAGGAGTGGGCCCAAACAGAGTGGCACAATGAACAGTGTCTAGGTCACGGCAGCAGCCACTGCAGAGCATGAGGTCAGAAAGTGGCACAATCACATTCTGGAGGGGGCAAAAAACTGGAGTAGGCCACAGAGAGGCACAATGACAGAGAGTGGAGGGGGACGGCAGAGGAGCAACAGCATGGGTCAGAGAGTGGCACAATGACACGTGGGAGGTCACGGCAGCAGCCAAGCAGCAGCATGGGGTTTCAGACAGTGGCCACAATGACAGAGTGTGGAGGTGGGGGGCCCAATCCCAGTCCCTGGTAAAGATGGTTGGTGGCAGATGGAGAAAACTGTCAGCAGATGTGTGGCATCAGGCAGGTGGCGGCATCAGAATAGTGGCTGAGGCAGGTAGTTTGAACCAGACTCATTTCTCACAATTTGGGTGAGGCGTCCAGGGCCCTGATGTAGTCTGACCCCTAAGGCATTGGTGTGTGGAAATCCTGGCCGATCCCCGCTGATTCATCTTGACAAAGGTCAGTCGTTCCACATTTCCCGTGGACAAGCGGGTTCCCCTTGGGGGTAACGAGGGCCCCCGCTGCACTAAACCCACCTGCTTGATGCCACACTACTGGCCGGGCAGGACAGCTTCTCCACTGCAAACTCGGCAAGTTGCGGCCACACACCCGTTTGGCTGCCCAGTAGTCCAGCAGATCTTCAAAACTGGGGTGGCAGAGTGCTTTCCAAGTAGGCCACCACCTGTTGGTTCAGGGTCTGTTTCCAGGTCCTGCTGTGCTGGGACTGCCCCTCTCACTAGGGGGTAAAGGAAGTTGCTCATCAGTGACTCCAGACTTAGGTTGCTGCTGATGGAGCTGGTACTGCTCCGCCCCCCCACCTTCCCCGGCACCCGCGGCAGTAGTACGTGAGCGCTGAAGAAACCCCGGTCAGACCTGTCAGAGGAGTGACGATGCCGCACATGGGCGCGACCAACTGACTAGGAGGATTTCCCTATAGTATTTGAGTTTGTCCTCCCCTCTCAATAGCTGGGAAAAAAGGCTCCCATTTTGGACGGGTTTATTTGAGGGTTCAATAGGGTGGAGAGCCAGAAGTCATCCCTCTGCTGGATGCTGACTATTCGGCTGTCACTAGCCAGGCAAATCAGATGCTGTGGGCATCTGCACAAGTGGACTCCGAGGGGCTCCCTGCCCCCATCTCCACTGTATACTACCATTGGTGCTTGCGGGTCATCTGCCTCGTCTTCCCTCACTACCTTAGCTCCTCCAGCTGCTCTGCTCCTCCTCTCTTGTCATCTGGGTAGAAATTTCCCCACTCATTTCACCAGACAATGTTCTGCTCCAATGTCCTCCCCCTCCTCCTCCTCCATTTCAGTCCACCACCGGAATCATGTGGCCGAGAAAATGTAGTCCCCAAGCTCCAGTCCCTGCCCAGACAGATTTTTCCGCATCTTTTTCCGGACATGAAGCAGTGGAATGACGTTATTCATTCCGTAGCCCTGACAAATAACGTGCCTCCTCGAATGGCCTCAACAAACGGCAGGTGTCACGCCATGAGCTTCCATGGTGACATCAAGTTACACAGGGGAGTTCTTCTGTCCCCTGGATCATCAAAAAATCGTTAATGGCCTTTCTCTGTTCATACAGTCGGTCCAACATGTGCAGGCTGGAATTCCAACGGGTTGAAACATCGCATAGAACTGCGTGACACCGCGGTTCCCTACACATGTGGTATGATGGAGCAGTACTTGTGGAGGCTGAGATGGTGGTGGTTGTGGAGGAGGAGGCGGACATTGGCGCAGGAGCTGCAGTTTGACAACGTGGAGGAGAAAGCGCCGTCTCCTGTCCAAGTTGTTGGTGTGCCTGGGCCGGAAGCACATTCACACAGTGGGCCGTAAAGGACATGTACTAGCCCTGAAAGTAGTTACAACTCCAGACGTCCGTGCTGCCGTGCACCTTGGAACAAACCGATAAGCTCAAGGACTGGCCCAGCTTCTGTTCTACTTATTTTTTGAAGTGTGGTACTGCCTTTTTGGAAAAGAAATTACGGCTTGGAACGCTCCATCTGGGCTCAGGCACAAGCCATTAGTTCTTTTGAACGGTGCAGAGTCCACCATTTGGAAGGGAGGGACTGCAGTACCAACAACTTGGAACAGGGGGCACGGTCAGCTGCTGCACCTTAGGATGGTTGGACGCATACTGTTGTCTCTTTCCCAATCGCCTCGCTGAAACAACTGCTGGCTCCATGAGTAATGAGGAGCAGGAGCATCTGGACCGGGAGATGATGGCAAAGAGAACAGCTCCCTTCTGCAGAGGTGGTGGAGCCTTGACGGGGCTGCAAATGGCATGCTTTCCCACTGGGCCTGTGCTGCTGTTGCTGCGGCGGCAGGATGGACCCCCAACATCTGAGCCACGTTTCTCCCGGGCCAGGGATGGTGACGCTCCCATGTGTTGACGCAGGGCCGTGGTGCCAACGTTAGCTCCCTGGCCACGCTTCACTTTCTGCTTACAGATTCTACATTCCCCATATTCGGCTCCTCCGGTTTTCTTAGCAAAGAACTGCCACACCGCCGAGTATCTGATTTTTCCGCCAACGCTCCGCACTTAGTGACTACTGCCGCCGCTGCCTCGCTGAGCCCCTGTGTCGTACTTTCTTGGACCTCCCGAAGCGGGTTTTTAACCCGTGGCCGCTTGGTTCTCCCGACCTCACACTGTGCTATCTGCTGACTCACGGCCACAAAAACCACTTGCTGGCTGCGCCGCTGCCTGACGCGCAAGCTGACGCCCTCTTTCTCCTGACGATGATGAAGCCCTTGCCTCACCAGTCCCAAGTGCGGTCGGCTACATATCATCTATTTGTGTTTCATCGTCACTGCTTTTCTCATCACCGGTTTTGGGTTTATGCAGAGGCTGACCCCTCACAACATGCCCTCCATGCCACTCTCAAATCTATACTTTGCCGCCTACTGCAAGAAGCAGGGGATATAAGCCCCATTTCTTCGCTGCCAAGTAGCTGTGACTTCCCTCCTCAAATTGTTCATCCTCGCTATTAGTGGCGCTGAAGCCAGACCACCTAGTAGATCTCTGGCTGAGGGAAACCCGGGTGGGACAGAGGCGGGTTGAGGACAGGTGAGGGCCGGGTGACCCGCTCCCGGGCCATTTCCAACTATGGGTTGTGTCTGACGTTCCACCGACTCTTGGCTGGGGGTTTTAGATGTCATCTGGGAGGAAGTGGATGAGCTAGTCAACAATCAAGAACCCTTGGGTTGCTAGTCAGCACACCGGCCGCTAGAAGACAGCGGCAGTTGTGGCCTCACCGAGGGGACCCCTGCTGGACGTCCCTTGCTGTTCTGCGACTGGGCCTGGAATGTTGTGCCTCTGCCACTCGAAAGGGGAAGAGCTGCCACCTCTCTGTCTGACATACTGTTTGTTCTAAAATGTACAGACACTGTTTGATGAAGATATCTGTATATGATAAAATACACACCCTGTATTTGACGCCAAATGAACCCAGTAAAAAAGCTTGGTAACCCTTGGATAAAATTGCGCTCCACCAAATGGGCAGGAAAAATTGACTTGTATGTGCCGTTTAAAAACTCTGTGTATTTTATGAATATAAAAAGCACAAACAGGCTTAATTAACCTTCGGAATTAATTATGCTACAGGGAAATTTCTTCTGTGGCGGTGAAAAACAAAGTTTCTTTTACTGAGTACAACTGCAGAACAACGCTTAATTAACCCCTGGATGTAAATTGCGCAAAAGAATTGAGCAACCACAAACTACTTGTAATGGGTTCGGTGGATTCGCTGGACCCCCGCAAGCGATGATACTTAAGCCACGCCAGGGAACGGAATCTAAGTAGCCCCCGGTTTTCAACAGAGCCCGCCGCAAAGCGGGATGGACTTGCTGCGGCGTGAGGCTTCCAGGTCGTTACCCCTGACGTGACTTGCTTGCGGAGGCGGCCGGGGTACTGCGTGGTACAAAAACGTAATCCAGAGGCGAAGTCGGGGACTGGCAGAAGGTCAGGGCAGGCGGCAGAGGTTCGTGGTCAGAGGCGGGCAGAAGGTCAGGGCAGGCGGCAAGCAGGCAAGGTCTGGAAAAGTGGCGGACGGACTAGTACACGGGTAAGCAATACGGACTCTAAGACACTCCAAACTCCTCTAAAACACACCAACGGACTGGCAGGAAGTGCAGGGGGGTTTCCGCTTAAATAGAACCAGCGCCTGACAATTGACCAATTATCGGGGTGCTGGCCCTTTGAATCTAGAGAAGCCGGCGCGTGCGCGCCTAAAGCACAGGGCACGCGCCCGGCGGCCGGGACAGGCGGGGACAGTGTTCACCGGAGTGCGGACGGGTAAGGGGAGCGGCGCCGGGGCCGGGACAGGAGCGGGGTGGTCGCGGGCAGCTGCAGCCGCCGCACCGGAGCCCCTGCGGCCGCGGAGGGCAGCGGAGCCCACGACCCCCGTGACAGTACCCCCCCCTCTTAGGTCGCCCCCTCCTTTTTTGAAACCTAGAGAGAAGGACAGGAGACAGGTTGGCCTCAGGTTCCCACGACCGCTCCTCCGGCCCGAACCCTTCCAGTCAATGAGAAAAAAACCGCTTCCCCCTCACTGTCTTCTGCGCCAGCACCTCCTTGACCTCATAGTGTTATCCCGAGTCGGCCCCCGGAGGAAGGCGAGACAGATTTACGAGAGAAGCGATTCAGCACCACTGGCTTGAGGAGAGAAACATGGAAGGCGTTCGAGACACGCAGAGTGGGAGGCAAGCGGAGCTTGTAGGATACTGGGTTAAGTGCCGGAGTACCACAAAACGGGGCCCAGATACTTAGGCCCCAACTTGTAGCTGGGCACTTTGAAGCGGATGTATTTTGCCGATAGCCAAACCCTATCACACGGCTTAAATACGGGAGGAGGTCTCCGGTGCCTATCGGCCTGAAGTTTAGTGCGTGAGGAGGCCCGTAAAAGGGCCCGTCCCCACGTAACTTGCCAGGTGTCTTGATGTCCCGTACTTGGGCATCCAAACAGCAGGGACGTCACACGAGGAGGGCCAGAGGGAGAGGTGGGCCGGGGGAATGCAGCCCAAACACAATAAAAAAGGGGGGAGGCTCCAGCGGATTCAGAATCTAAGGAATTATATGAAAATTCCGCCCAGGGGGGGAGGTCAGACCGTTATCCTGGGGAGCGGACACAAAATGTCGCAGATAAGTACCTACAATTTGGTTGACCCTCTCCACCTGCCCGTTGGTTTGGGGATGATATGCGGAGGAGAAGTCCAACTGATCTGCAATTGAGCACACAGGGCCCCAGAATTTCGATACAAAACTGGACCCCCCTATCAGAGACAATATGCAACGGGAGCCCGTGTAGGGCGAAAAATGTGGGGGAAGAAGTGCTGGGCTAGCTGGGAAGCGGAGGGCAAACCCGGGCAGAGGAACAAAAATGGGCCATTTTCAAAAATCTGTCGACTACTACCCAGATGACAGTGTTTTCCTGAGGAGGTGGGAGGTCGTGACAAAATCCATCGCAATATGGACCAAGGTCTTTCTGGCACCGGGGGAGGCAGGAGCAGGACCGCGGGTTGAGCCGAGGTACCCTTTTTACGCGCACAGGAGTCACAGGCCAGGACAAAGTTCTCTAACGTCCGAGCGAGAGTGGGCCACCAATAGTAAAAGGGAGATTAGTTGCTGAGACTTATGGATCCAGGGTGCCCAGAAATTTTGCGAGGCATGTCCCCACTTAGGGGTACGAGGCGCATAGCAGGGCGTACATAGGACTTCCCGGGAGGCAGGTGTCGAAGATCCACCAGAGCCACCGTGAGGAGACGCTCAGGAGGAATTATATGCTGCAGAGGCGGCTCCAGCCCCACCGTGTCAGAGGATCTAGAGAGGGCGTCTGCTCTGATGTTCTTGCCAGCCCGGTCGAAAATGAAGAAGAAAATCAAATCTGGCGAAAAAGAGTGACCACCTAGCTTGCCGAGGATTCAGCCGTTGGGCAGACTGCAGGTAGAGAAGATTCTTGTGATCGGTGAATATATCCGGTGGGGTGACAAGCTCCTCACAGCAGGTGCCGCCATTCTTCCAGGGGCCAATTTAATTGCAGCAATTCCCCAACTCCGATAGTATCGTTTTTTTCGGTGGGGAGAAAGTTTGGAGAAGAAGCCGCAAGTACGTGGTTTTCCGGAGGGGGAAATTCTGGAGGAAGGTTTGTAGATTCGCCCTCTGTGGATCACCTCGGTCCATAACGGAGTGGCCCAGGCCAAGGCTTCCCCGACAAGAGGCTAATAACAAAGGGCCCCTTTGCCCGCTCGGTGGGGAAGTGGTGCCCCAAAATCTCCAGGTGGATGGAGCACTGACTGATGAAGCCACCGGGATTTCTGGGATCTCCATCAAAGCGTGACGGAAGCGGCAGTTGCAGAGAAGGTCCCGGTACGGGAGCAAAATGGTGCCGGGGGGCAGTGGCCGTCGCAGGCGGTGGGTAGGCGAGCTGCTAGGTTCTGCATCATGGCGGCGAGCTGGTCAATACGCTGGCACTGCTGGACGACAGCCATTGAGACATCACGAAGTACAGGTAAGGGTACCCTGGCGGGATCCATGGCCAGTCCGTACTGTAACGGGTTCGGTGGATTCGCTGGACCCCCGCAAGCGATGATACTTAAGCCACGCCAGGGAACGGAATCTAAGTAGCCCCCGGTTTTCACCAGAGCCCGCCGCAAAGCGGGATGGACTTGCTGCGGCGTGAGGCTACCAGGTCGTACCCCTGACGTGACTTGCTTGCGGAGGCGGCCGGGGTACTGCGTGGTACAAAAACGTAATCCAGAGGTGAAGTCGGGGACTGGCAGAAGGTCAGGGCAGGCGGCAGAGGTTCGTGGTCAGAGGCGGGCAGAAGGTCAGGGGAGGCGGCAAGAGGCAAGGTCTGGAAAAAAACGTGGGGACGGACTGGTACACGGTAAGCAATACGGACTCTAAGACACTCCAAACTCTCTCTAAGCACACCAAGGGGACTGGCAGGAAGTGCAGGGGGCGTACCGCTTAAATAGAACCAGCGCCTGACCAATTGACCAATTATCGGGGCGCTGGCCCTTTAAATCTAGAGAAGCCGGCGCGCGCGCGCCTAAAGCACAGGGCACGCGCCTAAAGCACAGGGCCCGTGCCCGGCGGCCGGGGCAGGCGGGGACAGCGTTCACCGTAGCGCGGACGGGTAAGGGGAGCGGCGCCGGGGCCGGGACAGGAGCGGTGTGGTCGCGGGCAGCTGCAGCCGCCGCACTGGAGCCCCTGCGGCCGCGGGGGGCAGCGGAGCCCGCGACCCCCGTGACACTACTAGCTTTGTAGCGTGTTACAATTGCGTGTTTTCTATGCCACACAACAAGAGATAAAATTGTAATTAACCTTTGCTTGTGAATTAGGCTACAGGAAAAATGTATATATTTTGGCGGTGAAAATGACGGTTTCTTGGAGTCACCACAGCTGAAAAACAACGCTTAATTAACCCCTGGATGTAAATTGCGCCAAAGAATTGAGCCACCACAAACTAGTAGCTTTGTAGCGTGTTACAATGGCGTGTTTTTTACGCTACACAACAAGAGATAAAATTGTAATTAAACTTCGCTTGTGAATTAGGCTACAGGAAAAATGTATATATTTTGGCGTTGAAAATTACGGTTTCTTGCGATCACCACAGCTGAAAAACAACGCTTAATTAATCCCTGGATGTAAATTGCGCCAAACAATTGAGCCACCACAAACTAGTAGCTTTTTAGCGTGTTACAATGCGGTGTTTTTTACGCTACACAACAAGAGATAAAATTGTAATTGACCTTCGCTTGTGAATTATGCTACAGGAAAATGTATATATTTTGGTGTTAAAAATGACGGTTTCTTGGGATCACCACAGCTGAAAAACAACGCTTAATTAACCCCTGGATGTAAATTGCGCAAAAGAATTGAGCAACCACAAACTACTAGCTTTGTAGCGTGTTACAATTGCGTGTTTTCTACGCCACACAACAAGAGATAAAATTGTAATTAACCTTTGCTTGTGAATTAGGCTACAGGAAAAATGTATATATTTTGGCGGTGAAAATGACGGTTTCTTGGAGTCACCACAGCTGAAAAAGAACGCTTACTTAACCCATGGATTTAACTTGCTGCTAATTTTTGTGTCACCACAAACTAGTAGCTTTGTAGCGTGTTACAATGGCGTGTTTTTTACGCTACACAACAAGAGATAAAATTGTAATTAACCTTCGCTTGTGAATTATGCTACAGGAAAAATGTTTATATTTTGGCGTTGAAAATGACGGTTTCTTGGGATCACCACAGCTGAAAAACAATGCTTAATTAACCCTGGATGTAAATTGCGCCAAACAATTGGGCCACCACAAACTAGTAGCTTTGCAGCGTGTTACAATGGCGTATTTTTTACGCCACACAACAAGAGATAAAATTGTAATTAACCTTCGCTTGTGAATTATGCTACAGGAAAAATGTATATATTTTGGCGTTGAAAATAACGTTTCTTGGAGTCACCACAGCTGAATAACAACGCTTAATTAACCCCTGGATGTAAATTGCGCCAAAGAATTGAGCAGCCAAAAATGAAGTGGTATTTGTATTGTAAAAACGCTGTTTCTTTAAATGAATACAACAGGAACTGGCTTAGATCCCCCTTGGATATTCAATGTGCTGTGAGCAGATAGCATTAACATGTATATGCAGCTGCAGTGGACGCACACTGGATTTCAGATCCAATACCCCAAAAAATCAGAAATAGAACATTCAGAGAACAGTCTCTGAGACAAGCTGAGACACCCCACAAAAATCGCTGTATAAAAATCAGTTCTTCAGTAACAATCAGCCGCGGCAGCACCTTCCCTGATCAATACAGTGACAGCGGTATGAGCTCCCAGCGTCGCGCCCGGACTTATATAGTATGGTGACGTCAAAGAATCTCGCCGGTCTCTGATTGGCTTCATCTCTGCACATGTCATGCAGGCTATGCCCTTCTTCCTCCCAGAGTGCTTTGCCCCATGTAGCGCCATGTGCTCGCAGCCATTTTATCAATCAAAAGCACACTTCGTTCACCAGAAGTACCCCAAACTTCGACTTCGTTCCGAACGAAGTTTTCCTGAAATTCTAAACGAATTCCACTTCGTTAGAATCAATTCGCCCATCTCTAATTATGATCTATGCAGCGGAAATGTATAACACTAACAATAATAAGAATAAAAAACTTTATTTATAAAGGACCAACATATTCCACAGAACTTCACAGTTACAGACAATCCCAATACTAAATAACAA
>JAODAL010058080.1:0-22298 GCA_025379985.1 Phyllomedusa bahiana | reverse complement strand
GGGACTGGAAATGTGGCGACTACATCTCGGGGCCCACATAAGCCCGTGGGGACTGAAATGGAGGAGGAGGAGGACATTGGAGCACAAGCATTGTCTGGTGAAATGAGTGGATTTTCTACCCAGGTGACAAGAGAGGAGGAGCAGGAGCAGCTGGAGGAGGTAGATGGAGATGAGGAAGACGAGGCAGATGACCCGCAAGACACCATGTGGCAGTATACAGTGGAGATGGAGGCAGGGGCCCTGGAGTCACTTGTGCAGGTGGCCCGCAGCATGCTGATTTGCTGGCTAGTGACAGCCGAATAGTCAGCATACGGCAGAGGGATGACTTCTGTCTCTGTACCTTATTGGACCCTTGCTACCGGTCCAAAATGGGAGCCTTTTTCCCAGCTACTGAGAGGGAGGACAAACTCAAATACTATAGGGAAATCCTCCGTAGTCAGTTTGCCGCTGCCTATGTGCGGCATCGTCCCTCCTCTGACAGGTCTTGCCGGAGGGTTCCTCAGCGCTCACGTACTACTGCCACGGCTGCTGGGGGAAGGTGGGGGGGTCTGAGCAGTACCAGCTCCATCAGCTGCAACCTAAGTCTGGAGTCACTGATGAGCAGCTTCCTTCACCCGCCTAGTGAGGAGGGTAGTCGCCAGCAGCAGCAGCAGGACCTGGAGCAGTTCCTGAACCAACAGGTGGTGGCCTACTTGGACAGCACTCTGCCACCCCAGTTAGAAGATCCACTGGACTACTGGGCAGTCAAACTGGATGTGTGGCCGCAACTTGCCGAGTTTGCAGTGGAGAAGCTGTCCTGCCCGGCCAGTAGTGTGGCATCAGAGCGGGTGTTCAGTGCGGCGAGGGCCATCGTTACCCCAAGGAAAACCCGCTTGTCCACGGGAAATGTGGAACGACTGACCTTTGTCAAGATGAATCAGGCGTGGATCGGCCAGGATTTCCACACACCAATGCCTTAGGCGTCAGACTACATCAGCCATGACGCCTCACCCAAACTGTGAGAAATGAGTCTGGGTTCAAACTTCCTGCCTCAGCCACTATTCGAATGCTGCCACCCGCCTGACAGTTTCTCCATCTGCCACCAACCGTCTTTACCAGGAACTGGTATTGCCACCCACCTCCACACTCTGTCATTGTGCCACTCTATGACCTCATTGCTGCTGCTGTTTTCGGTTGCCGTGAATTCCACACTGTTTCATTGTGCCACTCTCTGACCTCATGCTGTTGCTCTGCCGCCCTCACCTCCACTCTCTGTCATAGTGCCACTCTGTGGCATACTCCAGTTTTTGCCACCTCCAGAATGTCATTGTGCCACGTCTGACCTCAAGCTTGACTGCTGCCACCGACACCTTCCACTCTCTGTCCTTGTCCACTCTGTGGCCAACTCCTGTTTTTTATTTTTCCATCTCCAGAAATGTCTTTGTGCCACTGCCTGACCTCATGCTGCTGCTGCCTGTGCCCTCCACACTTTGTCATTGTGCCACAACTCGTGGCTTACTCCTTTTTATTTTGCCACCCCTCCAAGAATTTCATTTGTGCCACTGTCTGGACCTCATGCTGCTGCTGCCTAGTGACCTCCACACTGTGTCATATGTGGCAGTGGTCTGACCTCAATGCTGCTGACTGCCTATGAACTCCACACTGTGTCATTGTGCCACTCTGGTGGCCTACTCTTCCTGTTTATTTTTCCACCACCATGATGTCATTGTGCCACTGTCTGACCTCATGCTCAGGCTGCCGTGACCTCCACAACCTGCGTCATTGTGCCACTGTGCTGACCTCATGCTGCTGCGGGCCCCGTGACCCTCCAAACGTGTCCATTTTGCCACTCTGTGGCCTAACCTGTATTTTGCCACCCTCAGAATGTCCAATGTGCACTGTCGACCTCAATCTACTAGCTGGCCTCCTAGACCTCCACACGTGTCCATTGTGCCACTCTGTGGCCTACTCCTGTTTTTTTGCCACCTCCATAATGTCAATTTGCCACTGTCTGACCTCATGTGCTGCTGCCGTGTGGGCTAGCAGCCTAACCACTCACACGTGTGTCATTGTCCACACCTGTGCCTGATTACTGTTTTGCCACCTCCAGAATGTCCATAGTGCCACTGTCTGACCTCATGCAGCGCTGCTGCCGCGCCATCCACAAAGTGTCATTGTTCCTCCCTGTGGCCTACTCCTGTTTTTGCTACCTCCAGAATGTCATTGTGCCAAAGTCTGACCACATGCTGCTGTCGCCGTGACCTCCACACTGTGTCATTGTGCCACTATGTGGCCTACTCTCCTGTTTTTTGGCCACCTCCAGAATGTCATTGTGCCACTGTCTGAACCACCAGCTGCTGCTGCCGTGCCCTCACACTGTGTCATTTGTGGCCACTTTGTGGCCTACTCCTGTTTATTTTTGCCACCACCAGAATGTCATTGAGCCACTTTCCTGACTCATGCCTGCCTGCTGCCGTGACCTCCACACGTGTCATTGTGCCTCTCTGTGGCCTACCTCCTGTTTTTTGGCCACCTCTCAGAATGTAATTGTGCCACTGCCTGACCTCATGCGCTGCTGTGGCTGCTTTCCCGTAACCTTCCACACTCTGCTTTGTGCCACTCTGTGGCCTACCTCCCTGTTTTGCCACCCTCCAGAATGCTATTGGTGCCACTGCCATGACCTCATGCTGCTGCTGTGGCTTCTGCCATGCCCATACCACACTGTGTCATTGTGCCACTCTGTGGCCTACTCTCCTGTTTTTTGCCACTTCAGAATGTCATTGTGCACTGTCGACCTCATGCTTGCCTGCTTGCCGTGGAACCTCACACTGTGTCACACATTGTGTCCACCTGTGGCCTTACTCTGTTATTTTTCCACCTTCCAGAATGTCCCTTGAGCCAACTGTCTGACCTCATGCTGCTGTGGCTGCCGCCGCACCGTCCACACTCTGTCACTGATGTTGCCCACCCTGACTCTCTCTAGTTTTTTTCCACTTTCGCTGCCATTACTTTTATCAGGCTTACATTCCCGCTTGAGTTTTTTTGGTCAGTTTTGCCTTCTTAAGGCCCAGGGAAATTTTATAGTGAAGCGATTCTAAGAGCGGCGGCAGTCACGTGCTGTCATACTAACACACAACAAATGTATGGAAACCAAACCAAGCTCCCTTTGCATATTTAAGCATGGCACAATATTCTACACACCCTGCAGCTCTGAGCAGCCTGGAAATAGCTTTTTTTAACGTGATTCTCCCAAAGTAATTCGGACTGAAAAAAAATTTTGTGGGAAAAATTCGGCGAAGTCACCAAATCGAATTTTTGAGAAATTCGCCCTTCTCTAACTATAATGTTTTCTTGTGCTCAGTTACTGTACTCTTTTTTTTTTACATTTTCCATAAAATCTCAGGTTTTATTTCCATGTCAAAAAGTTTTTTACGTTTTGGTGCTAAAATAAGATGTGCAATTTTGTCACTTTTCTATCATGAGGGTTTATTAATATTTGATACGTTTTAGAGTTGTCGGGGTTGGGCTAAAAGTTGTGGTTTGCTGTGGTTACTGTTTTTTTTAATACAATTTTATTTTTGAGGTTTTTTCTATTTTACCTATTGTGCTTAAGATCACAATAAAAACTTTGTTTATGTAACCCATCCTTTTTTTTTAGCTGATCTGGGTCTGTTAAGCAGTTTCTGAGCCCTGGTGGTCACAAGCTATTTCCTGCTTTCGTTTTTAGTGCTCATAGAGCGCTGTAGATACAGTGATTGAGAAGGCATGGACAGTATCAATCTCAGTGGAGAGCCGGCTAATACTGCCAGCAAAGTCCAAAAGAGTTGGGTTTTGGGCCTTCCCCGGACGTTTGTTTTTCAAGGGGGGTTGAATCTAGTTAAAGATTTTTTTTTTGATTTGATTTTATTTAAATTATACATTGATAGAGAGGTTCTCAGTTCAGGATCTTTATCTCTTGGGTAGATTCTGCATTACACGAAAAGATCATTGATTTGAAGGGGGAATTGGGGCAATGTTTAAATTTTCCCCCGTGGGGGGCGGCCGGGATATTGAACAATTATTGCCAGGTTTATCCATAGATTACATATGCTGACTAGGTGTTGAGCAGAAGGTGTATTTTGTGGTTGGCTACTTTTCAAGTAAGGGAAAATCACTGGAAATTAGATCTGTATATAGCACTGCTATACGAAGACAATCACTGCAAAAGTCTTTTAGTTATTTTCAAGGAACTGTTCTAACAAGTCTGCATTGTCTCAATAGAATAAGAGTAAATAAATGTAACCCTTAACACCAAATAACCAACCAATAGTCTCAAAAAATACATAAAAATCACTGGATAAGACTATAAAACAGATTTTTACTGAAAATCCTCTAAAACCATACTTAAGTCAAAATACAATCTAAAAGTAGAGACCTCAAAAATCCTTATATCCTATACACAAGATGAATGAAAAGTGCCACTTGCGCTCTGTCATGCGCCTGATAATGGCGTTCGGGAGGGTTTTCAGTAATGCGAACGGGACTTTGCCTGATGTCAGGCAGGACGCAGCCCTGTTCATATATGTCCCCCATAGTGAACACCAATTATATCTTTGGAAAATTACTGGCTTTCCGTAAAGGACAATCTCACAAGTTTCTTTCCTTCTTTCCTGGGCTCCTTGGCACAACATTATGCCCAATCTAAATTAAACCAAGATTCATTGCAGAACACCTCTTTCCCCTTCTGTCCCCAGCTTTCCTTCTTCCCCCACTTCATAGTTTGTACTTTAATGTTACTATGTTATTTATATACTGTTTATTTCTAGATACTCTAGTTGATTGAAGTCTGTTATTTCCTACTATATATAAACCTGCATTCTCAGATACGGATATATGCAGCTTGTGCTTACCTTTATTGTCTAACCTTTTATAGTCTATTGAGTAGTGATCATTTTCCTGTTTGGATTTGATAATATATACATAAACTCTTCATTAATTTCTTATGTCGTTGCCTGCTTATCTTGATCCCATCCGCATGTGCATTTGTAAGCAAAATTAAAGAAAAAAATGTAAAATTTTTTTTAACTTGGAGGAGTGAGGGGGAGGTGGGATAGAGGAACTGTGGGACCTTGTTTATTATGAGCAGGGGGAGCTACATGGAGACATTCCCAGATTTAAATCAGGATAGAGGGATCTACATACCTCAAACGTACTGTATCCCTCAAAGGTGTGTAAACACCTCACATTTTTAAATATTTCATTATATCTTTTCAAGGGACAAAACTGAAAATATGATGCTTTGACACAATGTAAAGTATTCAGTGTACAGCTTGTACTACCGTGTAAATTTGGTGCACCATCAAAATAATTCAACACATAGTCATCGACGTCTAAACATCTGGCAACAAAAGTGAATACACCCTTAAGTGGAAATGGACAAATTGTGGCCAATTTGCCATTATCCCTCTCCAGTGTCATGTGACTCATTAGCGTTACAAGGTCTCAGATGTAAATGGATAACAGATTTGTTAAATTTGGTGTTATTGCTCTCACACTCTCCCATACTGGTCTCTGGAAGTTTAACATTGCACCTCATCACAAAGAACTGTCTGGGGATCTGAAGAAAAGAACTGTTGCTCTACATAAATATGGCCTAGGCCAGCGGTGGCGAACCTATGGCACGCGTGCCCGAGGTGGCCCGCAGGGCCACCTCTGCTGGCACGCATGCCGGGCTGGCCACCGCTGCCTTCCTGCACTGTCTCCCGGACACCGCACCGGGAGGGCTCGGCATCCGGGTCACAGTGTCAAACCTGGGGCCTTCGGCAGCCCGAGTCCAGCATAGCGCGAGTCGGGACCCGCTGCGCACCCTCAGCGCTGAGGGTGCGCGCAGGCCCATGCGCTCAGCCGGGCAGCGTCGCGATGGTATTACATCATTGCGCCGCTGCTTGTCCTCGGGCGCATAGCCCGTCATAGGCTGTGCGCCTGAGGAGCGTCCCCGCGCGGGGAAAGAAGACAAGAGAAGAGGAGCTCGCAGCTGTTGTTATTTTACTTGTGTAATATACAGTATATACAGGCAGTGGGGAGAGTGCAGGCTATATACAGGCTGGGGGGGTGCAGACTATATACAGGCTGGGTGGCAGGCTATATACAGGCTGGGGGAGAGCTGGCTATATACAGGCTGAGGGGGCACGGGAAATCTATATACGGGCTGGGGGGGGAGCGGGGGAATTATATAAAAGGTTTGGGGGGCAGGCTATATACAGGGGGGGGGGGAGGGGGACTGGCATATACAGGCTGGGGGGGCAGGATATATAGGCTGGGGGGGGGGGGAGCTGGTTATAAAAAGGGGGGCTTTAAGCGGGGGGCAGGCTATATACAGGCTGGGGAGAGCTGGCTATATACAGGCTGGGGGGGGGCAGGGGGGCAAGGTATATACCGGCTGGGGGGATGGCTATTTACAGGGGTGGGGAAAAAGGCGGGGGCATCTATACAGGCTGGGGGGAGCAGCTATATAAACGCTGGGGGAGAGCTGGCTTATACATTTGGCTGGGGGGGGGCTGGCTTATACAGGCTGGGGGGGCAGGCTATATACAGCTGGGGGAGAGTGGTTTATATACAGGCTGGGGGGCAGATTATGGTAATTAAACAGGCTGGGGGGCAGGCTTATAAAACAGGCTGGGGGGGGAGTGGCTATATCAGGCTGGGGGGAGGCTATATAAGGCTGGGGGGGAAGAGTTTGGCTTTTATAAGGCTGGGGGGCAGGCTATATACAGGCTGGGGGGAGGCTATATACATGCTGGGGGGCTGGCAAATATACAGGCTGGGGGGGAGGCTATATACAGGTGGGGGGCAGGCTATATACAGGCTGGGGGAGAGTGGAAATATACATGGGGACAGTTTGGTGGGGAGAGTTTTATAAAGCTGGGGGAGAGCTGGCTTATACCGGCTGGGGGGCAGGCGAAATACAGGCTGGGGGGAGAGTGGCTTTTATACCAGGTTGGTGGGGGCAGGCTATATACGGCTGGGGGAGACTGGCTATATACAGGCTGGGGGCGGGCTCTATACAGGCTCTGGTTTGGGAGGACCTGGCTAATATACAGGCGGGGGGGGGCAGGCTATATACAGGCTGGGGGAGGAGGCTATATACAGCTGGGGGGCAGGCTATATATGGCTGGGGAGAGATGGCTATATACAGGCTGGGGGGCAGGCTGTATATAGGCTGGGGGAGGTTATATACAGGCTGGGGAGAGCTGGCTATATACAGGCTGGGGGGCAGGCTATATACAGGCTGGGGGAGAGCTGGCTATATACAGGCTGAGGGGCAGGCTATATACAGGCTGGGGGAGAGCTGGCTATATACAGGCTGGGTGAGAGTTGGCTATATACAGGCTGGGGGAGAGCTGGCTATATACAGGCTGGGGGGCAGGCTATATACAGGCTGGGGGAGGACTGGCTATATGCAGGCTGGGGGGTTCAGGCTACATACAGGCTGGGGGGGGGGCAGGCTATATACAGGCTGGGGGAGAGCTGGCTATATACAGGCTGGGGGGGAAGGCTAGATACAGGATGGGGGAGATATGGCTATATACAAGCTGGGGGGCAGGCTATATACAGTCTGGGTGAGAGCTGGCTATATACAGTCTGGGTGAGAGCTGGCTATGTACAGGCTGGGGGAGGGCTGGCTATATACAGGCTGGGGGGCAGGCTATATACAGGCTGGGGGAGCGGGCTATATACCGGCGGGGGGAGACCTGGCTATATACAGGCGGGGGGGGCAGGCTATATACAGACTGGGGGAGGACTGGCTATACACAGGCTGGGGGGGGCAGGCTATATACAGACTGGGGGGGCAGGCTATATACAGGCTGGGGAGAGCTGGCTATATACAGGTTGGGGGGGCAGGCTATATACAGGCTGGGGGTGAGCTGGCTATATACAGGCTGGGGGTGCAGGCTATATACAGGCTGGGGAGAGCTGGCTATATACAGGCTGGGGGGCAGGCTATATACACCCTGGGGGAGAGCTGGCTATATACAGGCTGGGGTTGCAGGCTATATAAAGGCTGGGGAGAGCTGGTTATATAACAGGACGGGGGCAGGCTAAATACAGGCTGGGGAGAGCTGGCTATATACAGGCTTGGTGGGGCGAGCTGCTATATACAGGCTGGTGGGGAGAGCTGCTATATACAGGCTGGTGGGGAGAGATGCTATATACAGGCTGGGGGGAGAGCTGGGTCTGGAGAGATGCTATAAACAGGCTGGGAGGGAGAGCTGGCTCTATACTGCTGTGGGGAGAGCTGGCTCTATACTGCTGTGCGGAGAGCTGGCTCTATACTGCTGTGGAGAGAGTTATCTATATTCTGGCTGATGGGGAGAGCTATCTGTATACTAGCTGATGGGGAGAGCTATCTGTATACTGACTGGTGGGAAGAGCTATCTGTATACTGGCTGGTGGGGAGAGCTATCTGTATACTAGCTGATGGGGAGCGCTATCTGTATACTGGCTGGTGGGGAGAGCTATCTGTATACTGGCTGGTGGGAGACTTTTTATCTTTTTAAATACTGGCTGGGGGGGGAAAAGCTCTCTTTTATACTGGCTGGTGGGGAGAGCTCTCTATCTGTATTACTGGCTGGTGGGGAGAACTATCTGTCTGTATTACTGGCTGGTGGGGAGAGCTATCTATCTGTATACTGCCTGTGGGGAGCTATCTGTTGTAAAACTGCCTGGGGGGAACATTATATCTATATTCCTATCTGCCTGAGGGGACCTATATCTCTATTCCTGCCTAATTGAGGGGACCTATACACCCACCTAACTTAGGGGACTTATATAATTATAAGTAAGGAGTTGCTGGAAAAGTGAGAATTCTAATATATTTGTGTCTAAATCTGCAGGGATGAGTGTTGGTCAGGAGAAATCAGCATGAAGAGTAACCGGTGGAGAAGAAACCGGTGTAATGCCCTTCTGGAGAAACGTACATGTGAGTCACTAAATTTTGCCTGAAATGTAATCTCTTATATGTGGGCAAAGTGTAATGGTTTATATTCAGTAATGGTGTGGCGGTATTATTCAGTCACTATGTGGTGGCGAGATGTGTCGGTATTATTCAGTCACTTTGTGGTGGTGATACGTAGCAGTATTATTCAGTCACTATGTGGTGGTGGTGTTGTGGTATTATTTAGTCACTATGTGGTGGTGGTGGTGTTGTGGTATTATTCAGTCACTATGCGGTGGTGGTGGTGTTGTGGTATTATTCAGTCACTATGTGGTGGTGTTGTGGTATTATTGAGTCACTATGTGGTGCTGATATGTTGTCGTGGTGTTGTGGTATTATTCAGTCACTATGTGGTGGTGGTGGTGGTGTTGTGGTATTATTCAGTCACTATGTGGTGGTGATATGTGGTCGTGGTGTTGTGGTATTATTCAGTCAACTGTCTGCTGAGCACCTGTGTACACTGCTATCTACTATAATATGGTCACTGTATAGTGGAAGTATGGCAGAGGTATGGGCTAAGCAGCCGTCACATCCCTCATATTAATTGTTGTGCGACCCTGCTTCCCCAAAGTTATTCCCTGCTTTGTGCCGACGTTTGGCGGCACTTTGCGGTAAAATAAGGTTTTTTTTTCGGTTGCAGTTTCGGCACTCGGTCTCAAAATGGTTCGCCATCACTGGCCTAGGCTATAGGAAGATTGACAACACCCTGAAACTCAGCTGCTGCACAGTGGCCAAGACAATACAGCGGTTTAACAAGACAGGTTCCACTCAGAACCTCACCATGGTTGACCAAAGAAGCTGGGTACATATGCTCAGCATCATAGCCAGAGATTGTCTTTTCAAAATAGACTTATGAGGAGACCCGGAAACCATTTGCTGAAGACAAGCAGACTAAGGGCACGGATTGCTGGAACCATGTCCTGTAGTCTGATGAGACCAAGATAAACTTGTTTGGTTCAAGTGAGGAATACAAATACAAGTGTGTTTTGCCAACAATCAAGCTTTGTAGTGGAGGTGTCATGGTTTAGGACTGCATGAGTGCAGCTGGCTGTGGGGAGCTACAGTTCATTGAGTGGACCATGAATGCCAACATATGCTGTGACATACTGAAGCAGAGCATAATCCTTTCCCTTACGTAACTGAGCCAAAATGCAGTATTCCAATATGATAACAACCCTGAGCATATCTCCAAGATGATCACTGCCTTGCTAAAAGAATGAGGGTAAAAGTACAGGACTGGCCAAGCATGTCTCCAATTCTAAACCCTAATGATCATCTATGAGACATCCTTAAATGGAAGGTGGAGTGCAAGATCTCTAACATCCACCAACTTTGTAATGTCATCATGAAAGAGTGGAAGAGTATTTCACTGTATTTCAACCTGTGAAGCTCTAGTGAACTCAATGCCCAAAGGAGTTAAGGCAGCGCTGAAAAAATTGCAGCCACAGAAAATATTGAAAATTTGTTCATTTTCACTTGGGGGTGTACTCACTTTTGTTGCCAGTGGTTTAGACATTGAAGGCTGTGTGTTAAGTTATTTTGAGGACACACCAATTTTACACTGAAGCAATACAACTGGATACTGACTACTTTACATTGTATCAAAGTGTAAATATCTTCAATGTTGTCCCATGAAAAAATATAATACAATATTTACAAACATGTGAGGGGTGTACTCACTTTTATGGGATGCTGTATATTGAGCTAAGTAAATAATAACCTTAAATGGATTGACCATCTCAGTAAAAAGTTATATTGAAAAATCCAGATACTCAAATAACATAAAAAGCTATATATTCTCAAATAACATAAAAAAGCTATATATTGGTCCCTTTTCCAGATGGTGTTGCCCTCTTGAGTCTTCTGTGAACACACCATCACTTTTGAATGGGGACATCACCGCTGCAGCCACTCACTGGTAATTTATTTCCATACAGTACACATATTTTGTATTTTAATTTTCACATTACAAAAATATATCAAGAAATAGAACCTGCATTATGTCAGTCCATGAGGTTTTCCTTCAATGTATTCCATTGTCTTATTTCAATAGTCCATATTATCGACAAGTACGAGCTTAAGCACCCTTATGGCTAACCCCAGCTGCAACATTTTGGAGGTATACACCTCCTTTCTTATGCTGCTTGAGAATGGACTATTGTAATAAGACAATGGGAATACATTGAGCTAAAACCTCATGAACTCACATCACAGGTTCGATTTCATTATATATTGTTGGAATGTGAAAATGAAAGTAAGGAATTTGTGTTTGGTGTGGAATTCAGTTACATAAAATAAGCAAATACTTGCGCCATTTCATAAACAGCCTATATGTTGTTGATGTTACAAAGCATAACTGGAAGGAGAGAGTTCAGTGTCTAAAGGCTGGCTGTCATAAATCATAAGAAATAGTTTGTCAATATTGTGTTTCGAAACTAGAAGTGCATCCTAATAAAGTCTATTTAAGTGTTCTTGATTTTTGAAATTTATTTACTGGTATAATTTTCTAAATGCATCCTTTATACTATAAAACAAAATCCATTATATATTGTACAAGTAATTGTACAATATAACTTATAACAAATTGCTTTAATACTTAAATTCCATTACTTCATAATTCATTTAACTTAATTTATACATTATGATAGCACTTGAATATTCTATGTTAAAAAAAATAAATAATAATTCCTTCAGTATCATGACAACATGACATGTTGATACAGGCAACAGAAAACTTTCAGGAAAACTTTTATTTCAGCTCAATAGTCTCCCAATAAAGAGATTTGAAGTATAGAGTTGAGGATGTTGAACTGAGACAGTGACCTGTCGAATCCTCAGTAACTGAGATAGTAATTTGGAGAGATAATATTTAGAAAATATTTTTTTTCCACTGGATAACTCCTTTAATTATATCATTAAGCAAATTGCTGTGACACAATTATATCCACATTGAACCATGGAGAGAAAGCTTGCTACCAAATATCGACTCCAAATGTTGCAATGCAACAGTGTCAGTGTAGTAGATCTGATGTCTAGTGGTAGGAACAACAAGAAAACACAGAAAGGAAACTGGCAAATATAATTCCTTCATGGAGCCCTCTGGAAACCTTACTGTTGGGTAAAATCTCCTTGGGAAAAATGTTGATCTTTATCATCATTCTTAACATATTAAAAAAAAAAGTTGCATGACCTTGTTTAATGGATCTAAAGTGTTATGTCTGGTGAACAGAAGGAGGAGCTATGATTTTTTACAGTTTGCTTGATAGTAAAATTAAATGAAATAGAAAATTTAGAAATGAAAGACAACCAAAAGTATATATGTTGTCAGTTGTGTGGTAGAAATGTATTAAGGTACCCTTATCTATATATATGTTTTGCTCAATGGTAACAACCATTTTGAATTTCTTGTATTTGTTTCAAAAGGCCTTTGATATAGAGAAAATATATTCTGCTCAAGAATGATAGAATGAATCACAAGACTGTCTAGATTCAGTTCCATAAAGTAAAGTATATTTAGATATTTTGCAAGCTTGAGTGATTTAATGTTGCTGTAGCCAAAAGGCATGATGATGGTCAAGATGATTTTTTTTATGAGAAACTTAGTAACAGGGTCATGTAATGTGCTTTATATAAAATATTCTTTTACCAAATAAGTTGATTTAGACAATTATTAATCTGAATGGCCAGTAATGATTTGTCTATTCAATTCAACTTATTACATTTATAATATTTGATCAGTTATAGTACTTAAGGGGTGTACCCCAGATTTTAATCAATAAAAAGAGAATCACACCCTGGGAGAGCCCGTAAAGACCATTTCAATTGCTGTGATTTCTGTCTCTCCTCATCCAGGTGGGGCAACGTGATGAACATTTACACTCTCCTAGCTGGAAACTTACACTAATCAACAAATTGAATCTTACAGGCAATAGGTTGGTTTATGCTCTGTTCTGAGTAATAAAGCACACCTAAAAAGTTTAGCTACAAGATCTGCATAGCAATTCTTTGTTCTTGTAGTCAGAAGAAACTGTAGTGTTAACCAATTTGGAGCTTACAATGGGCACAAATAATAGGGTGGCATTCTAGCAATGAAATCTAATTAAGATAAAGACCAGAGCTGGAAAATAGATGCAGAAAAGAGTAAGTCCAAAAAAATAAGAAAAGGCTCAAGGCACAGAGTAGACACCAAAATAATTGTGAGTTTGTCATGAGGTGCGGAGCCTCATTCCAATGATGACCCATGTTTTGTCACTCTTTATCTGAACCCCAAACCTATGCTTCCATGTTCTTTCCACCTCATGTTATCTCCACTTGTATTAAAAGATTACCAAAAGGAAGGTTCTATGCCAAGTTAGGAATACTCCACTTCAATACTAGTCACTTCTTTTGCTAATGAATATAAAATATTCTATTCATTTTAATGACAGACCCAATACAAACTAGTCATGAACAAATATTTAATATAAAATAACAATGATGGAACCAATAAAAAAAATGCATCCATAAATATTTAAAAGTGCACCCTGAGGCAACCAAACTGATTCAACCAAATGGAAACATACCTAAATGACTGCTGTATAATAACAGGAACATTCACACCTATAATGGGTTGGGTAAATATGCAACATCTCTTAATTATCTGAAATCTGTAATGCATTTACACATTTCCAAGGTATACAAAGTAAAATTCTTTTAGAGACAGAGAAGGCACTGACATCAATAAAGCATCTGCATGAAGTGTTTGCAAAAAATGAGTTATTGTACATAATTTCCGCCTGGTTCCATTGACACTGAAAGAAAATTACATGTTTTTCACATAACCTGATCAATATCAATTTTCAAATGTAATATTGACTGTGGTTTTTTTTTTAAATTCAAATGTAACAATAGTATTCCTTTGTAATTTCCCTGTTGCTCATAAAAGTGCTATTGTTGTTGACCTATGTATTGTCAAATTCTATTGATTCTATGGGAAAGCAGTGGTGCCTTCCATTTTCCGATCCTAGAAAGGATATAGAGAATTTCTATGCACGGTGAATCGTGAACACAGAGTTATAATTACTGACAGGGCTTTCTCCATATTTTAACAGTCACAACTATTTAATCTTTACTTTTTTTGAAGATCAAATGAATTTCTGAGAATTATTAATAAAAAGCAGCATGGCAAATACTAATATTAATATGTTCAATGATAGGGTTGATTTTTCTATTGATGCATGTCACTCTCCTTTCTTCAGAGTTTAAGTGACATGGAAAGTTTTAGTTATTTTCACATTTAAAATAGAATGAAATACAATTTTGAGTGTTGTTTAACAAAAAGATGGCGTAGAGCTGGGTGTTAAGCAGTCAATCAACATATCTCAGTTATTACAGATAGAATAGATTTGGCCTGCACATGATTGGAGGGAGATAGTTATAGGCTGTCCTTCAGCAGAGGAGATTCTTCTACAGAATCTTTTCCTGCCAAACAGTTAGCATTGCTTGCATTTTGGAGACCTAATAAAGAATATCTATTTGAAGATTAGCATCCCTGAAAGCTCAGCTGAATTTTTATAGGATCCTGTGTTAAAGAAGCATCTGGTATTTTTTGTATTCACATACACCACTACCAAATGACTTTTTCTGCATTTGCTCAAAGCAATCCATTGATCCATCAAACTAATCAGCACTAGGACATCACCTGCCTCTATGTCTACAATACCTGCAAGTAATGTTGTGCCTATTAAAATAATACACAGAGCACCTTTAATTATGTTACTACTACTTTACAATCTACAGATGTTTTTATTTTATAAGGCACAGTTCTTCTTATGGTGATTTGGATGCTGTGTCTGATGAGGATTCTATGCTGAAACTGTAATGGGATGTGACGTGGTCTGGGAACTGATCTGCGATTGCACCCATGCTCCTAGCCAGCAGTCCCACATAACGGGGCGTGCTGTGGTCGGGTGCTGGACTGTGGTCATGCCCGTTCCTCTGCCTCTGCCTACTACTCACCTCCTCCTCCCTCTCAGCTGACCTCTTCACCTGCCACCTGCTCCCCGTTCCTTTCTGTGTAGCCTCATATATGCGTCTGTCCTCCAGGGGGTGCGTACGCCGCCTCTTCCTGATTTAAAGAGCCAGCATGTACCACCCACTTGTTGCTCGGCCAATCACCTCTGACCTTTTTCATCTTTTCACCTCTGGCTTTTTCTGGACACCTCATCCAGCATCCCATGCTCAGTTATTGGTGTCCGTTCCTTATGTGTCTACTGCCTCTATGTGTTTATTCCTGATTGCCTTCCCATTACCAATCCTTATCTACATTCCTGGCTATGCCATGTCTGCCACCTGCTCTGATCTTAAGCCTGAATCTGACCTTGTTTGTACACTGCCTGTTTTTACTGTTTGCCTTTTCCTGACTACACCTCTGTCTCACCCTCTGGTGCTATATCGCTCTAAATGTCAGCTGTCACCTCGAGAAGCTATGTTGAGGGTAGCAACCTGTAAGTTCCCAGCAGCCAAGTCCAACCGGGCTTGTGGTGGGCTCTGGTGAAAACTTAGATTGCACCAACTCTCAATGGTGACTCAGTAGATCTATCTCCTGTCTTCAGTGAGCCTGACTGTGACAATAACAGTGTCAGAAAGCGTTGAAAACTGACTGCAAACCACCTTATATTGTTTTCAGTGGAAAATTAGGTTCGCAGGGCACACAACGATGTTTTTATTTGCCATATTTTTGTTTACCGTTAAAAAAAAGCTCTAAAAAAGAACTGAAGTCAATTCTTGAGGTCATTTTAGAGCTGAAATTCAGCACTGAATCCTCATATAGTATATGGAGGGTGAAATCCACCTCTTAAAACAGCTTGAGAACCACAGCTGAAAATGCAAATCTACATCCAAAAATCACACTGATTTATTTTAGATGTGGATTCCATGCTGTTTCTATGCTGGAAAAAAATATGAACCTACCTAACGCCGAGTAAACTATTACAAGAGAGTTAGTATTAGCCTGGAGTAAACTGGGGTACTTGTGTACATCAGAGGGAATGATTGTTAGGGCCCACAATCCATCTTTACTGAACATGTGCAGGTCAACTTTGAAATGGAACATAGTCTTTGGTAATATTTTGCACACAGGATTTGTAGGCAATAAACACTTCATAGAAAGTTGAAACTAGTGGCAATTGATTGACCCCAAATTCATCTCTAAACAATGTTTTCATCCTATTAGTCCAAAAATCCTTCTTTGTTTTTAAAGAATTGATACCCCTCCTCCCTGCACCTATATTTTCAATGATCTTTACAAATGTTACCTTCAGTTTAGTAAAAACATACCACATGAATATAGTGCAATAAAATAGACCAACTTCACTGGGGGCATGCCTGAATTCATTTATTTACTGTGGATAACTAGTAGAACCTGAATATTTTTATGTTATACTGAATGTGAGGACTTGGGGAGAATAAAGCTCCTGCTTGAGAAGAGCATCATAGAAGTGTAGGTAGACATATAGGCCATGCAATAAGTAGTTCTTGGTGATTAAAGTTTCTCCAGGAGAAAAGCACCATAAAGGTGTAAAAAGACTTAAATGCCATGCAATGCTACCTGGGAAAACTGAATTTGTAACGGCAAGATCTAAGGAATAGATAGCCATAACCCTGCTTTGCACTGACAAGGGACAAACACCCCAAAACTACTGACCATAGATGGGCAATTTTTGTTATGGCGCACTTCTGGCTTGGTTTATATCACCAGTCATGTGTTAAGGATTTTAATTGGTTGGATTTGACCTAAAGGGAAACTACCTTTAATAGGTGGCACCAAATTCCTTGGATTATTATATACTGTAAAATATAGGATATATAAAGTCTTTGCAATTTTAACTTAAGAAAGATTTTTCTGAAATTGTGTCACAATTTTTAGAAGTGTTTTTTCACTAATTGGTAAATCTCAGACCATCTTCTCTTCTGATAGACTCTACCTCTCTAACATGCATTTTTTATACACAGTCATGTAACCTACTTGAAATTTAAACCTTTAGCTGTTTCTCATTAGCACTACTTACTTTTTCAGCCTCTTGTTAGATTTTGTTCTCACGTTGAATTTTTGTCACAATTTTTAACTTCCCCAAAACTGCGAACAGTTAAAAACCACAATTTTCAAAAAGTGCATGCATGTTTTTATTGATGCAGGTGGGTTTTTGACTAAATCTAATTTGGAACACAGGTGAAATTGAATTTAATTAAAAAATACATTTGTTTGTTGAAAAACATTTTATAATTAATTGCATTTTTGTTGCCTTTCTATTGCATTTTGTCACTGCAACTTAAGAACCCTTACTTAACCGTGTCCAACATTATTTGAGATGTGTTGCTATCATCAATTTCTTAATGGTTACATTCTGTGAATGAAACGGAAAACTATCTAACTTTCAGCTTTTGATACGTGTTCAATGTTTTGTTGGGAATAAACTATGACTATAAATCATTCGATTATTTTTTTTTTTTTTACATTTCACACAGCAGCCCAACTTTTTTTGAAAGTCAGGTTGTAGTAGAGTGTTGTCATAACAATGGAATTAGTGTGGCACACAGGCCCTTTCAATCAGCATGGGCTGACTTGTGCACCATTAAACATAAGGGTTAACATAGCAGGCAATTATTGCCTGCTAGAGGGGGCAGAAACTAAATATAACCTGCACAGAGTTGTTAACAGGGAGGCAGACATCTTCACATCTGAGCAAATGAACTAGGAGCTAGCTTGTGACATTCATTTCTAAGAAATCACAAGTTTATTATGTTGTCTAGATCTGCTGGCACCAGATTTGGAGTAGAAGGAAAGACTGTAGTCCACAACTGTAAAGAACAGCAGTTTGAAGCTTCCAGGAGTAGAAGTGTGATGCAATGTTTCCTGGAAGATTGCAATGAAAAATGATCTTTCTTTGAAGACATCTTGGATGATTTCTGTAAAAAACCAAGGAAACCCACTAGAAAATCCATACAAGCTGTTTGGAAAACTAGTTGCATATTTCAAGTTTTGATAAATTTTACTATGAAATAAACCCAAGTAGTGATGGCAATTGTTCAACTACTATCGTTCAAAATCATTCAAATTAACATAAATTTTTTCTGTGTCGATAAGAGTTTATGCCAATGACATTAAGTTATGGAAAGGAACAACACCTTTTTCTTACACCCAAACAGGGCTGGGGAAGGGAATTAACATACACAACCAAACTGGGAAATGTACTTTAGGCAAGACAATTATTATAAAAGTCCAAAAACCATTCATATCCCTTTTGTACCCCGCATGCCCTTAAACCCCATGACCACAAAAATTAAATAGTGCCAGAAGGCGTTTATTTTAACCATCATTTTACTTTAATGAAAATTTACTTCCCTGTCGGAAAGCTATGACCCTTTTAAACCTGTCTGACCCACAGATTTAAAAAATGCCAAAAAGGGAGTCTTTGAACACCATTTTAGTTAAATGACATTTTCTAGCTTCCGGACAAGCATGACCCTTAAACCTGATGACCCCCAATTAAAAATGCCAAAAAAGGAGTCTTTCCACCCCCCTTTTTTTGAATGGGCATTTTAAACCTGTCCTGGGCCCCAGCATACCCAACCCTGCATACCCCAGATTAAAAAGTCCAGAAAAGGAGTTTTGAACACCATTTTATTAACTGGACATTGATATACTTGCGGGACCGCATATAAACTTTTAACCTGCTGACCAAAGATTAAAAAGTCCCCGGAAAGAGGGTCTTTGCCCAATTTTAGTTGAAGGGAATTAAATATCCTTCCGGGGCCACACGACCCCCAAAAACCCTGCTGACCCACAGTTTAAAAAATGCCGGGAAAAAGGACTTTGAACCCCCTTTTTAGTTTAACGTACTTTGATATTTTGTCGGGGACCGCCTATACCTTAAAAACCTGTCTGACCCCAGTTTAAAAAAATCCCGGGAAAAAAAGGGTCTTTAAACCCACCTTTTAGTTAAACTGGACATTTGATTTCCCCTTCCTGGCCCAATGGCTCAAAACCTCATACCCCCAGTTTAAAAGTGCCAAAAAAGGATCTTTTGAACCACCATTTTTTTGAAGGCATTGACTATCCCGCTGGCCAAGCTACCCAAAACTCATCCCCCCTTTAAAAAAGGTCCAAAAAAAAAATTTCTTTAAACCCTTTTTTAGTTGAATGGACTTTGACTATCCCTGCCCTGGCCCGAGCATGACCCAAAACCCCTAGGTCCCTTTTTGGGACCATCACAAAAAATTTTTCTCAATAAGAAAATAAACTATTTTAAAAAAACTTTTTTTTCCTTTACTCTGTGTGGGCTACTTCTACCATTCTACCATTTATGGAACATTGTTTCACCGTGACATTTGAAGTTTAAAAAAACGAAAAAGATTCCCCATAGGTCAACGAGGGCCCGTTGAAGTCTGAATTCAGGAAATTATGATCAAAGGTGAGGGGGTTTAAAAGGGGGGATCAGCAGGTTTGCGGCGGGGGGACTTACAGTGGGTGGGTGAGGCAAGGGGTTCCGTCATCTATTTAAAAAGCGGGTTCGCTACGGGCCCCGATTTTCAGTGGGTGCGGGGGAAGCCAAGGGGTGGTTTCTACTATTAACACGAGGGTTTAGCTAGCAGGCCCGGGTTACAGGGGGGCGGTTTTAAACCCTTGGGTCCTCATCCATTAACACTCAAAAAATTTCCCCCTTATAGCAGCAACAAAACTCGTCTAAAAATGCGGGGGCGTAAGTGTAGTAAACCGCCAGCCTTCCAGTACACGTTAAAGAAACCCGAGTCGCTTGAGAAATTTTTTGCCCCCTAAAGAGGGGCGCTAGCCCCCTTTATGCGGACCAATTGGGTTAATTGGGGAATTTCTTTTTTGCGCCTGTTCACCCAGGGGCCCCCTTTTTTTGGGTTCTTTTTCCCGTTTTACTTACTGTTGGGGAAAAATTTTCTGTTTTTGAGGGGGCGAATTGCTGCTACCTATGTCCCCCTATAACCTAAATTCTTCAAGTCCCACCCCCGCAATTAGGGTTTGGGGAAACATTTTTCGCTTTTTTTTAATTTAATCAAAAAAAGAAATTAAATGGCCCAAAAACCTTTTTTTTTTTTTTTAAAGTTTAATTCTGTTCACTAAGCTGTTTTTTAAAGTTTGCCAATATTTTGAAATTGGTAAAAAAATTCCCATTTCCTTTTTTAAGCCCTCCCCATTTAAAACCACTTTCCCTCAAAATTTTAGAACTTTTCTTTTAAAACCCTTTTAAAAGGGCCAAATGCTGTTTTCACACATTTTTCCCAAAATCTCTATTGGGGGGGGGGAAAAAAGGGCTGGTTTTTTTTGTGGGGATCAAAGGGGGGCCTTAATGCAATTTGGGGGAAAAGGGCATCCAAGCATTCTTTTGAAGAGGGGCCTTGAAGCCCTGGGTCGGGGGCCCAAGAAATGATTTTCCCTCTCTTCTCCCGCTAAAACCGTCCCAAACCCTTTTCCGGGGCGGGAAAACCTTCCGGTTTACCCTCCTCCTCCTCATCTCTTCCTCCGAAGTTTCAACACCCGTTTGCCTCCAACCCCGAGTAGGCCCCTTTGGCCTAGCTCTGGACCCCCAACCCTGCCTAATGAAGACCATAAAAATTGTGAAAAAAGTCGGGCCTTCTGGGTTTGCGGGGGAAAGGCTCCGTGTCCCATCTGTGTTCGTTCCTCCTCCGCGTGGGGGGATTTTTTCAAATGTCCAACGGCTTTTCCAGAACTAAAATCACCAAATGCCATGCTGACAAGGTCATTGTCCGCACTGACCATTTTTTTGGCTTCTTCAAAATGGCAATGATGGGAAAGGCTCTTTACCTCCTCCTCTTCGGTGGCTAAAACAACCCGGGGTCCGCACCGCTGTTTTTAGGCCATGGTCACTTGAAAAACTAATGGCATTGCGTGCTCCACATCGTGGAGCATGTGGGGGGCGGAATTTCCAATTTTTCCCCACGTAAAAATGACAGGTTGGGGGGGGCACCGAGGGAGCTGCAACCAGCAAGGCGGGACAAGCGGGTCGAAGGGGCGGAATTGTGAGCTCAACCTGGGGCCTTCCTCACGGGGCAGTTCAGCCCCGGGTAGCGTTTTAGAAATTTCGGGAGAGGGGTTCAGACGGGGCCAGGAAATTCTCCCCCTCCCAATTTTAAGGGGCGGCCGCAGATTTAAACCATTATCCACACCCCCTTTCCCGGGCCAAAAGGGTTATTGTCACCCAGCCGCGCTCGGTCTCTTTGCGAAGAGCCGCCCAAAGGGAACTGACCTGTGTGTTGAGGGTCTCCAAACAGAAAATTTCAAAAAGGCATGGTTTCTATCGCATGTATGTCCCATGGGGGGAGTGCTTTTTTGGGGGGAAAAAACCTGCACCATCCCTGCGGTTTTAAAACGTGCGCCGAGTTGGAGCCGCCTTCCAAAAAAGACATCCACCCCATCCCCCAGCTGTCAGGGAAATTAGGGGGCCTTGGGCCGTGCTTACATCCTTTTATCTTTGGGTGAGGGGACTTTCCCGGGCAAGATGCAGACAACACGCTGATATTTTAATGACACGGGGCTGGCCAGGGCAGGGGGGGTTTTTCTGAAAAAAATCCCTGCTCGGCTAGGCTTTGGGGGGCAGGAAAGGGGCCATGACGGGGCGGAACCCATCTTTGGTCCCCCAAACAAAGGAACTTTCCCAAAGGCCAAAACCCTGGCAATGCCGACTTTAGGATTTTGTTTTTGGGGTGGTTGGGGTTAAAGGGTTTTTTTCTCCCAAACCCTGGTAACAGAATGGGGGCCTACCCTGGCCGCGTATTGGTGCATCAAACGGGGGAAGGGGGGGGGTACATGGGTTTTTGGGTGGTGCGGGTGGTACTCGGGCGACGGCAGAGGCTGAAAGGGAGGTGTCCTTGACATGATTGAAGCTGGCCTGAAGAAACCTTGGTCGGGGAAAAGGAAAGGCCCGGGGGAGATGGGGGGTGTGACAGGGGTTGGAAGCCGGGATGGGGTGTGGGCCTTTTTTTGCCAATGCCCCCCATTTCAACTCATGCATTCGTGTTGGAAATGATGTTGGTGGGGGTTTAAAAACACCTAACATTCTTCCCTCTACTGATGCTTTCGCATAGGGGGGCATATGACATCGGGGGTAATAGAGGCTTGCAAAAAAAAGGGCCCAGATTTTGAGATCCGACCTTTTCGAGGGATTAGCGGGGAAAATTTTCCGCTGATCGTGGCTGGGGGGAAATTATCTCGGGGACTTGTCGACCGACCTCTCCTTTTTCGGGGGGGACCCATCTGACACCCCCCATATCTTCCCCCTTCTTTTCTGATGAACCCCGAAAGCAAATTCTGCTGAAA
>JAODAL010058079.1:0-22298 GCA_025379985.1 Phyllomedusa bahiana | reverse complement strand
TTCCTTTTCCCGCTAATTTAGTGTCTCATTTGCGGTTTACCTCTCTCCTCTTCCTTTCCCTGTGGGGGTTTCCTCGGGGGTCCGTTCTTGGTCCTCTCCTCTTCTCAATCTATACAGCCCCATTGGACAAACCATCAGCAGATTTGGCTTCCAGTACCATCTCTACGCTGATGACACAAAAATTATACACTCCTCCCGAGACATAAACTCCTGCCCTGCTACAAAAAAACCAGCGACTGCCTTTCTGCTGTCTCTGACTTCATGTCCTCCTGTATCTTAAACTAAACCTCACTAAAACTAACTTCTAGTCATCCCACCATCTACTAACAGCCCTTTACCTCCCATTTCTGTCTCAGTGTGTGGCACCACCATAACTCCTAGGCAGCAGGCCCGCTGTCTTGGGTTTATACTAGATTCCGATCTGTCTTTCATCCCCTATATCCAGGCCCTTGCCCGCTCCTGTTCACTGCACCTCAAGAACATCTCCAGAATCCGTCCTTTTCTCACTGTGGAAACAACTCAAACTCTCACTGTTGCTCTTATTCATTCTCGTCTCGACTACTGTAACTCTCTGCTTATCGGTCTCCCTCTCTGTAAACTCTCCCCTCTCCAATCTGTCCTGAATGCAGCACCCCAGGCTTGTCTTTTCTTTCCAGCCGCTATACTGATGCCTTTCCCCTGTGTCAGTCACGGCACTGGTTCCCTATCCAGTACAGGATTAAAACATAAACTCATCACTCTCACTCATAAAGCTCTCCACAACGCTGCACCTCCCTACATCTCCTCCCTCATTCTCTGTCTCCCACCCTACCCACTCTCTCCGCTCTGCTGTTTGATTTCAGGTTTACACATCATAAATCATCGAACCTCCCATTCCCGGCTCCAAGATTTCACACGTGCGGCACCAGTTATCGGGAACATGCTACCGCGGGCAATTTAGGCACACTCAGAAATTTTCATAGTTTAAAAGGGCCCTGAGATACATCTTCCCCCTCTGGCCTCCAGATTCCCTAATGCTAACCCCCCTTCACCCCTCACCATCCTAGCGACTCATTCTAATTTTCGGCACTTAACTGTAAATAGATGAACTGTTTGGGTGGCAGGTTCATCCGAATTCTACGTATAACAACCCCATATTTATGTCACATGGCTGGACCATTGTAAATCTAGCACTTCTTACCCTTCGTCTCTCCCGTACACTCTAATAGATTGTAAGCTCTTGCGAGTAGTGTTGAGCGATTATTATCGACAAAGTTGAAATCGGCACAGTTTTTATGTTGATCGAAATTTTTAGATCATGCGATAATTTAGGTTAAAATCTATACATCATCTATTAAGATCGCGCCATTTTCGGCGCTTCCTGTCATTTTGGCGGCAGCAAATCGCTTACAGATTAGAGCAGGGTGGGGATGTTGTGTGCGACGTCTTGCCTGGGTTGTGTATGGTTGCGTTTGGCTGTAAAAATCACATGACCTCTTTTTTACATAGAACAGCGTTTCCTGTTCAGCCTCAGTGTCTCTCAGCGTTCAAACAGCTCAGCGAAATTAATCTATTTCTTCACAGAGAAAGTCTACTGTTAGCTGTGATCCTTACAATTTAGTTAGATTAGAGTTTGGGAAAGATTTTATGTAGTTAGGTAGGGGAATTTTAAAGGACCATCTACCGCTGTAAAGTCACGGGGGGGGGGGGGGGGGGGAGGGGGAGGGGCGGGGCAAAACACAGACAAGCTCTTTTAAAGAATATGGAAAAAGTTCACCAAAAATTAGTGTAGCATTGCACTGCAATAGCTTTATTATTAACAGTTTTCTATTGAAATATTTCCTGGATATTGGGCAGCCGAACTTATATTAGGATTACACTCTTTTCTAGTAACTGCGGGGTCTCTTTGTTAGGTGCAAAACCTCCACTTTAATTATCAGTATACATTTCAGATTGTTGTTCATTTTCAATTTTGCCCATTCCCCCTTTGTTTATTTTCCACCTTGCAGTTTTAAAATTTGAATCCAGCAATTTTGTTAGTCAGCACAGGTTGATAGGTGCCAAAAATTTCCTTGTATTATCCTAATAAATTTCAGATACGTGTTTTTTGCACTTTTGCCCAGTCCAGATGTGTTGATTGAGGCACCTTGCACTTAAATGTGAATTCTGCAATTTTGTAGTCACCACAGGTGAATTGAAAGGTGCCAAAAATACCTTGCATTATCCGAATAAATTTCAGATAGTTGTTTTTTTTACTTTGGCGCACTAAAGCTTTGTTCATTGAGGCACCTTGCACTTAAATGTGAATGCAGCAATTTTGTAGTCACCACAGGTGAATTGAAAGGTGCCAAAAATACCCTTTATTATCCGAATACATTACAGATACGTGTTTTTTTTGCACTTTTGCCCAGTCCAGATTTTTTCTTTTTTTTTTTTTTTTTTTTTAAGCAATAAGGTTTTATTAGTTTATGTGATAAGAGCAGTACAAGAACATGTGATAATCAAATACATTTGAATTGCTACAAGCAAATAAACAGGGGAGGGAAAGACAAACAAATAACAGATGCCATGTTACAGTCAATACATGTATGAATCATTACATTAAGCATGTATTCAACAGCGGCTATATTAACCTTTAGTTTCTTCGAAGACAGTCTATCTATGCATTAATTAATCAGAGATCTGGTCTCTAAGTGTGCCCGTTCGTCCATTACATAAGGAAGTTTCAGATTACTGAAAATAATTAGATTGTAACCATGGGGACCAATTGTCTCTGATTTTTGTCGATTCATGAGGAGGTGTTATTAGGTAGATCTCACAATGACACTGTCTGTTTATTCTGGGGATTACCTCTTGGATCCTTGGAATGTGGGTGATTTCCAATGGTTAAGCGCTATGACAATTTTCTAGTTGCGATTTTAAGAGGTGAAAGTTACCTCGTTGAAAAGGTAAAGGTATATCTCATAGTTCAAATCTAGGTTAGCTAGTCCTGGATTAAGGTTGATTTTCCCTCTAAAAGAGTTTACCTAGCAATTTTTCTAGCTCTGTTGCCATAACAGGGGTTAACTAACGGGGCAAGTCCACCACTATGAAGAAAGGGATCCTTTCATACCCAAAACCCCTCCAGCAAAATGTTGAGTAACCAGCGTGCTATGGCCTAGCCTATTTGGAGTTAAGTACCATGCAAGTGAATTTTTTCTAGAACGTTTTTCTAAATGGTTGATACACTAGAAAATGTTTAGTTGGGATATTAGGCTGCTTTAATCCAGTCCTCTGGAGTTATGAAAGCCCCAGCTCACCCCTCCCACCTTATAGCATTTAATGGGTTTAACATCAATTCAATACTTGTATAGTGTTTGGTAAGCAGATGAGAGGACTTTGGTGTTGTGTGTTGTGTTTAGTAGAAATTAGAGAACGGTGAGGTGGCTTGTGTTAATGATGGCCATTTAGGTTTTGGACCACACCCGTGTCTCTTTTGGAGGTATAGGAAGATTGATTTCTAGGGATTTGAGAACGGGGAGGGCATTTCCATCATCAAAGGATATTTAAGTTGTCTTCATGGAATAAGTCTCCGATTTCCCGTGCTCCCAAGGCTTATCCAACTCGAGATAGGGATTTCTGGGACATAAACTTGCAGTGCTGACAGGGAGCAAGATAATTATTAAACTCGTATTTCCTGTTTACGTTACTATTGATTTGTGCAGATCTATAGCTGCGTGAGAGAGAGGGCTGTAGTCTATTAAGTCTGTCGGTAAATCTCCCGAAGTAGCATTGCTATCGATGATCTGTAAACGATTCCTTGGTTATAAGAGTGTTTTCTATACAGTCCAATGGGTGGTTATCTGGTTTGTTCCATAAATAGTAAAAGAGGTTTCAAGAATTGAGGCTAAGTTTTATATTTCGCCTAGATTAGGTACAGACAGAACGGTCCGTGTGCTGTCTTTCTATATAGGTATTGGTTTTGAATCTGGGTCTTTTATGAGCCCCATATGAATTGTAAGATATGTCGTTGAAAGGGAAGCGATTGTTGGGCTTGGAAACAAGTAAGAAGAGGACCTAGCTAAAATATAAGAATTTAGGGAGAAGGAGCATTTTGGTGAGTTGATACGAGCCAGCCCATGATTAATAATGCGTTTGTTTTTTAAGCCGACCAATTTTACTTAGAATAGTGGATGAAACATCTTCTGGTTCGTTTGTCATTCGTGTCATCATTATTTGGATAAATCTTGATTCTCTAATAGCGAAATATTATTTATTCGTTCCAAATAAAAAGTTGACCCCAAAAGTTGTGATTTAATGATTTCTTGGCAGTTGTTGGGTAGGAGTGGGGACTTTGGAGTTGTTGAGTTTGTTAATAGGATATTGGGGAAAATTTGCTGTTAACAAAACTAGCTGAGAAGAATAGATGATCTGGTTTGTTGGCAAAAAAACGAGTTATGTCATCAGCATTACAAACTTAACTGTGGTTGTTTTGATTTATCGTTGTATTCCGCGTTGTATGAGGAGGAGTAGTTGTGGTATGTTCCGCTAATGGTTCAAGCGCACAGATCATAGATGAGGGGGGATTAAGGGGATACATCTGTCATGGTGCCTTTAGAAATTTTAAAACTTTTGACAGAAATCAGAGGCAAAGACTTTAGCAGAGGAGGCAACAGGTCTTATAGGGATATGTATTGCTGAAAGTATTGGTCCGGAAATTCCAATCTTTCAACAAAACCTATCCATGTAGGCCGAGTTAATCCTGTCGAAAGGCTTTGTTCGCCATTATAAAGATAAGAGGGAAATGGTGTAGTTTATCTGCTTGTGCTATTTGTAGAATGTCTAAAGACACGGTCGTACGCCATCTCTAGTTTTGGTCTATTTTTTTTAAAACCACTTTGTCCTTGTTTATCAGAGAAAGGAGTACTCACAAGATTCGTTGGCTAGGATTTTAGAGTAAATTTGGATGTCGAATCTAAGTAAGGAAATTGGCCTATAATTAGTCACCTGAATTGTTGGTTTCCCTGGTTTGGGGAAAGTAGAGATAGTGGCTTTAAAGATTTCCTCCGGAGGGGCAATTTTACAGAGATTGAATTGAAAGTCGTGTCTTGTAGTGGAGATAGGGTCGTGTTTGAGAGTTTGAAATATTCACTGTAAGACCATCTGGTTCAGGGGATTTATTACATTTTAGGTGATCGAATTGTTGATTCAATTTCGAAAAGAATGATAGGGAGGCTAAGGGATGATAATTTTCATCTGTCAATCGAAGGGATGAGAGAATCCCATTAAGAAAGTTATCTATGTCTTCTATATTAAAGCGTGAGACGGTTGTTTTCCCTATTTAGTTTTATAATGGCTCTGTAGTAAGGTCGCAAAATCATTGGATATTTTGCTGTGGGTCACAAATTTTTCTTTTTTAAGGGATTACAAAACATTTAAAATTAAATATTAATATATCTAATCCAACACTCCACCATAAACTTAATAAAATACCCTACAACAAACCAAACTACAAATAATTAAACCAATAATAAACATCCCCCCCTTTGGGGGGGGGGGGGGGGTGTGTGTGGGGGGGGGGGGGTGGGGGGGGGGTGGTGTTTGGTGTGTGTGGTGGGGGTGTTGGGGGTTTTGTGTGGGGGTTTTTTTTTTGTGGTGGTGTGTGTAGGTGGGGGGGTTTTGGGGTGGGGGGGGGGGGGGGGGGTGGGGGGGGTGTGGGTGTGTGGGTTGTGTGGTGTGTGGGGTGGGGGGGTGGGTGGTTGGGGGGGGGTGGTGTGTTCATTTGGGGGTGTGGGGGGGGGGGGGGGACCCCCTGGGGGGGGGGGGGGAGGGGGGGTTAATATATGGGGGGGGGATGAAGGGGTTGCTTATTTGTTTCTTAAGTTGGTGTTCAGCTTCTCCTTGGTGGGTTGGGATGGGTTTGCTTTGAACTGAGTGTTCTAAGGGTTTTAATATCATTAATATCCATTTGAGTTGTTTATCTCTGGATTTCCTTTCTTGTTTAGGATGGAATTAAAAATGACCCCCTAATGTATGCCTTATTTGCACACCAGAGTTATTTCTTCTGTGGTTGAAGAAGGAAAAATTAATATCAAAATATTCCTTAAGTGCTTTCTCTACTTCCTGTTTTGATTTTAAGTGGATTTAAGTAAAAATTGTTCAGGCGCCAGGAGGAGTTGAAAGGGAGGTTAGAATAATTGTCTTTAATAGGGAGATCGGGGCTTTGGTCTGACCACTATGTGCGGAATCCTATAATGTGAGATGTGTAACTGATAGTAAAGTCTGTCTTTTAACAAGAAAGTAATACGTTAAAATTGATAGGTAAAACAGTCTACACTCCACGGGCTTGCTGTGTTGTTGCGCTGAAATTCGCTTTGTCCGTTCTCTTGGATTCACTGAGCTCACGCCAGGCCTCGGCCGGGATTCAAAAAATCAGAGGAGTCACGGGAATTTCCGGGTATGCTTAGGGAAAAACAGACGAGATCCACGGATCGGAAGGCAAGTAATAAAACGGAGACTTTATTGTGAAATAAGGTTTTAATACAGGACAACATGGGCTGCAATACCTATACATGGGTAACAGACCGAGCGTGGTCTCTTTGAGTATTAGTGATTTTCCTAAGATAACCGGATTTCCTGTGTCGGTGCCTTACAGAGAAAGTTGTCTTAGATTCGCGGTGGGAGTCTTTGGCTGCCGAAATTAGTGAGTGAAATCTAAGTTCTGTAGGATGGGCATAGCGGACCATTGGGTCATGATTTGATTTTCTTTCTTGTATGAGGTTTTTCAGTTCAGGGGTTAAAATCTAGAGCTAGTGCTAGATCTATCTTGTGACTTTGTCAACGATGACATTGACTAATCTCCCTCATAGTCAAGACTGCCCTTGAGACTTTTTTGGTTTTAAGAGATTAGCTTAGAGTTAAAAGAAATCTGGTGTGTGTTAGGAGCATACCAACGACAAAAAAGTGTAGGCAAACTTTATTGAGAGTTACATTGTTTTAAATTAATGTATCGGCCCTTTGGGTTCTCAGGTTGATTGATTAAGATGAAAGGGCTATAGGTATCTTTAATAAACACAGAAATCTCCACATTGTTTGGTGTCTAACGTGAGTGATAAGACCAAGGGAACTTTTTGATGCTTAAGTTTTTCCCTTGGGATAAAAAAATAAATAGATCTGTTTTTGAAATGGGGCGTTTCTTGCAGGCACTCCACATCAAGGCGAGACCTAGAGACCAAACTAGCACTCATGTTCCACATAAAGCGATCCGTTTACTTGGAGAATTTAACCGTTCACATTGAGTGATAGAACTGAATCAACCATGGTGAACGTAATTGGACGGTTGCGTGATAAGGGTAGGATGTCTCTGCGCATAAAAGCAGGTAAATACTTAGTTGAAAATTCTACACAATGCATGGCATAAAGAACACTTTTTAGATCCGTCATCGTTGGAAGGTAAACAACCAACTATACGGCTAGACAGGTAGTAGAGCCGTAAATGAACAAGTATTTCCAGCAGGGGGGCGGGGGCTGGAAATAAACAAAAGAGGGGCCAAGTCTGTTGTCTCAGCCTACCAAGTGGTAACTAACCAGGGTTAAGGCACGGAAGTTAACAAAGTCTTTTGTATGTGGTTTCTTGAAGACAACTCCCCCTAATAAAAAAGGTCTGCAACACTAACTTTTCTATCTTGTCAGTCTCATATGCGGGGCTTTAGATATATGCACTTTTTCGGACCAGAGTTGGGTAATAGCACTCTGGTCTAGCAACGCCCCTTCCGCTGTGGCGCGTTGGTTGGGGTAGTATAGAAGATTACAAGATTGGGAGATAAGTTTCCTTTACTAATGCAGGGTGAGAACTACAGGTGAATGCGGTGCTATCCTTTGTTCTGATTAATTTGACGGGAAACCCCATCTGTAGCTGGGAAATATTATGATCTCTAAGAAGTTTGGGTGAGGGAAGGTCGCAAACTCTTGGCGTTTGAGCTTAGGTACATGCTGAGAGGTCTCTGGGAAAATTTGAAAGGGTTGGCCAAAATCTATTTGGTTAGGTTAGTGTGGCCTTCTCAATGGCTCAAAAAATTCATCCTTGATTTTAAAGACATGACGTCTTGCAATACATTCTGGGAAAAACAGATGTTGGTGATGTTTCGCGTTTTGGGAGGCGTATGTAATCGGTCCATCATAAGCTCTGTTTGAGAGGCATTCGGCAAGACAGCTGCCATGAGGTCTGTCAAGAAAAGGGAGCAAGTGCATCTGGGTTCCGCTTTCGGAGACTCCTCCTGGATCGTATGTTGTTCCTACTTGAACTGTTTCTAGCGTCTGATTTTTGATGAGAAGCCTTTTGTACATTTTTTCATTGGCTTGCGATAGAATTTCAATTAAAGTTGTGTGATGTGGCAAACTCCTCCATCTTTTTTCTCACATGGTCGTCTTGTAACCAATGACTGCATGTCTACTTTACGGTCGACCATTAATTTTGTTTTGATGTCCTTATGTAGCGTGTCTCTAAAGGAGGTGAGAGCTTTTGAAGGAAACAGATTCTGTTAAGGGGGCCTGATCTGTTCGTTTCCTGAGGTCCATATCATGACTCTGATCGTGGGGAGCACTTGAAGCTAGCTGGGAAAAAGGATTCTGGTCTTCTAGAGGGGTTTGGAGCAGTAGAGATAGATTGTTGGAAGATTGGGGTAACGTTGAGTTTTGCAGGTTTAACTTTTTGTGTTTGCTTTGCGCAGCGACCTCTCATTCTTCTTTGTGTTCGAACGTACATATGTGAAATATTTTGGAGGTGTGTTTGAAGATTTTTGTTTTTAATAATTTTTTTTACCTTTTTACTTCTTTACCCTTGTTTACCTCTTTCAAACTTGTGGTGTGGGTAATTGAATTCTCACCAGCGGTTTCTCATATGATATTATTTTTTAATGCAAAGGGGTCCGGTTGTCAAATCTAGGTGCACTAGAGATGTTCACCTAAAACGTCCTTTCTTCTGTTTTTATGATTTTGAATTAAAGACGACTTGATCGGTAACATTAGGGTTTTGCAGGTTTTGTTGTTGGAGATTGCAGGGGTTTATGCAGGATTGTGTGGCAGAAGTTACTATTATCTCAGCTTCTTGATGTAGCCAGAGGTATTATTGTGGAGCTGTATGAGTGATTGGGTTGCAACACCAAGTCCCGCAGTGAAGGACAGATGGTTGCTGTATAGGGTTTCCGTATTGCAGTGTAGCAGAAGGATGTCAGGTGTAGGTATGTTACCATTAAAGGGTTTCTTGGAATAGCTAGTGTTTAAGTCACAGAATTGCTATAAGGTTTGTGCTGTGAGACAATATTCCTTTGTTTTCAATGGATAAGAATGTCTGAAGTTTAATGAGTGACAGGTTATTGCTAAATTGTGTCTGGAGTATTTGATTATAACTAGAGATGGGCGAATCGATCTTACTAACGAAGGGGAATTCGGTTTTAGGAATTTCAGGAATAACTTCGGTTCGGAACGAAAGTCGAACTTTGGGTTACTTCGGGTGATCGAAGTGTGCTTTTGCATTGATAAATTGGCTGCGAGCCACCATGGCGCTAACATGGGGCAGAAGCATATCTGGGAGGAAGAAGGGCCTAGCCTGACATGACATGTGCAGAGATTGAAGCCAATCAGAGACAGCGGGATTCTGTGATGTCACCGCACTATATAAGTCCGGGCGCGAACGCCGGGAGCTCATACTCCTCTCACTGTGCTTCATCAGGGAAGGTGCTGCCACGGCTGATAGCTCTTACTGAAAGAAAACTGATTTTTTAAAAACCCAGCGATATTTGTGAGGCTTTGGGGTGTCTCAGCTTGTCTCAGTGTCTTGTTTTTCTCTTATGTTTCTATTTCTATTTTTTGGCGGTATTGGATCTGGAAATCCAGTGTGCGTCCACTGCAGCTTCATATCTATTCAATTTCCTAGTGGGATCTAAGCCAGTTCCTGTTGTATTCATTTAAAGTATCAGCGTTTTTTACAATACAAAATACCACTTCATTATTGGCTGCTCAATTCTAGTGGCTCCAAGTTACATCCAGGGTTAATTAAGCAGGTTTTGTTTTGCTGGTGTGCTGACCAAGGGAACCGTCTTTTTCAACGCAAAATATATACATTTTTCCTGTAGCCTATTTCACAAGCAAAGGTTTAATTACAACTGTATCTCTTGGTGTGTTGGCATAGGAAAACACGCCATTGATAAAACGCTACAAAGCTACTAGTTTTGCGGCTGCATTCTTTGGCGAATATTTACATCCAGGGGTTTAATTAAGCATTTGTTTTGCTGGTTGTGCTGTCACCAAGAAACCGTCTTTTTACAACGCCAAAAATATATAAATTTTTCTTTAGCCTAATTCACAAGCCAAGGTTAATTACACTGTTTTCTCTTGTGTGTGGCGGTAGGAAAACACGAATTTGTAAACGCTACACAAGGTCTTTCTAGGTTGCTGACACGGCTCAACTCTTTTGGCGCAATTTTCATCCAGGGGTTCAATTAAGCGTTGTTTTGATGGTGTGCTGACCCATAGAAACCGTTTTCTTTTTCAACGCCAAAATATATAAATTTTTCTATAGCCTTACTTTCACAAGCAAAGGTTCAATTACATCTGTTATCTCTTGTTGTGTGGCGTAGAAAAAACAGCAATTGTAACACGCTATCAAAGCTGATAGTTTGCGGGCTCATATTCTTTGATTCTATTGCGCAATTATCATCAGGGGTTAATTAGCATTGTTTTGCTGGTCTGTGCTGACAAAAATAAACCGTCTTTTCAACGCCAAAAATATATTAAATTTTTTCTGTAGCTAATTCACAAGACAAAGGTTAATTTCACTGTTTCTCTTGTTGTTGTGGCGTCTAGAACACAAGCAATTGTTTAACACGCTACCAAAGCTACTATTATGTGCGCCACGCAGACAACAACAGAGGATACAAACCTCTGAACTTAAGAGAATTGCTTCTGAACTTTTCTTATAGATGCCGCGCGCTCGCGCTACCAGGGGTTAAATAAGCGGTTGTTTTTTGCTGGTGTTGTACCAAAATAAAACCGTTCTTTTTAAACGGCAAAAATATATTAAATTTTTCCTGTAGCCTATTTCACAAGCAAAGGCTTAATTACAACTGTAATCCTCTTGATTGTGTAGGCGTAGAAAGAAAAAAACCAGGCAATGTAACACGCTACAAAGATCTATTTGTTGCGGCTCAATTCTCTATTGCGCAATTTACACTCCAGGGGTTAATTAAGCGTTGTTTTTGCTGTTGTGTGACAAAAAACATAAACCGTCTTTTTCAACGCCAAGATATAAATTTTTCCTGTAGCCTAATTCACAAGCAAAAGGGTAATTCACAACTGTATCTCTTGTTGTAGTGGCGTTAGAACTACCCGCATTGTAACACGCTACAAAAAGATACTATTTTGTGCTGGCTTCAATTCTATTGCGCCAATTTACATCCAGGGGTTAATGAGCATTGTTTTGCTGGTGTTGCTGACAAAATAAACCGTCTTTTTCAACCCCAAAATATATAAATTTTTCATGAAGCCCTATTCACAAGCCAAAGGTTAATTACAACTGTATCTTTGTTTGTGTGGCGTATTAGAAAACACGCATATTGTAACCTCTTCTACAAAGCTACTATTTTGTGCGGCTCAATTATATTGGCAATTTACATCCAGGGTGTTAAATTAAGCGTTGTTTTGCTGGTTTCGTTGCTTACAAAAATTAATAACCGTTCTTTTTCACGCCCAAAATATATTAATTTTTCCTGTAGCCTAATTCAACAAGCAAGGTTAATTTCAACTGTATCTTTGTTAGTTGTGGGTAGAAAAAAACACACAATTGTAACCGCTTACAAAAGACTACTATTTGTGCGGCTCAAATTTATATTGCGCAATCTTAAATCCAGGGGTTTAATTATGCCGTTGTTTTGCTGGTGTGCTAACAAAAATAAACCGTCTTTGTTCAACGGCAAAAATATTAAATTTTTCCTGTAGCCTAATTCAACATGCAAAGGTTAATTACAAACTGTTATTATCTTGTTGTGTGGCGTTAGTAAATACGCAAATTCGGTACAAGCTACAAAGCTAAATATTTTGTGCCAGCTACGAATTCTATTGAGCCAATTTACATCCAGGGGTTTTTTAAGCTGTTGTTTTGCTGGTGTGTGACAAAAAATAAACCGTCTTTTCTTCAACGCCAACAATATATTAACTCTTTTCCTGAGCCTTAATTCCAAAGCAAAGTGTTAATTACTCAAACTTGTATCTTCTTGTTGTGTGGCGTAGAAATCACTCCAATTGTAAACACGCATACAAAGCTAACTATTTTTGTTCGGCTCAATTTCTATTGCGCAATTTACATTACCAGGGGTTATTAAGCGTTGGTTTTTGATGGTGTGCTGACAAACATTTAACCGTTTTCTTTTTCAACGCCAAAATATATACATTTTTCCTGTTGCTTAATTCACCAGCAAAGGTTTAATTCACAAACTTGTAGTTCTTTTTTGTGGTTGTGTGTGTAGAAAACGCGCCAATTGTAACACAGCTACAAAGCTTATATCTTGTGCGGCTACAATCCTATGCGCAATTTACATTCTAGGGGTTTAATTAAAGCGTTGTTTTTGGCTGGTGAGCTGACAAAAATTAAACCATCTTTTTCTATGCCCAAATATATAATATTTTTTCCTGTAGCCAATTCACAAAGCAAAAGGTTAATTTACAAAACTGTATCTCCTTGTTGTGTTGGCGTAGAAAAACACGTCCAATTGTACAAACGCTACAAAAAGCTACTATTTTGTGCGGCTCAATTCTTTGGCGCCTAATTTACATCCAAGGGGTATTAAATTAAGCGTTTGTTTTGATGGTGTTGCTGCGACAAAAAATAATCGTCTTTTTCAAACGCCAAATTATATAAATTTTTTTCTGTTAGCCTAATTCACCAAGGCAAAAGGTTAATTTACTAATGTTTCTCTTGCTTGGGTGTGTGGCTAGAAAAACCACGCAATTTGTATAACACGATACAAAGCTACTATTTTTGTGCGGCTTCAATTCTTTGGCGCAATTTACATCAGGGGTTAATTAAGGCAATTGTTTTTTGTGGGTGTGCTGACCACAAAAAAATAAAACCGTCTTATTCAAACCCCAAAATATATAAATTTTTCCTGAAGACTAATCACAGCAATGGATTAATTACAACTGTATCTCTATGTTGTTGGGGCGTTAGAAACAACGCAATTGTAAACACGCTACAATGCTACTATTTTGTTACTGCTTCAATTCTTTTGCAATTTTAATACATGGGTTAATAAGCGTTGTTTTTGCTGGTGTTCGCTGTCCAAAAATAAAACCGTCTTTTTCCAAACGCCAAAATATATTAATTTTTCCTGTAGCCTTATTCTACACAAGCAAAGGTTTTAATTCAAAACTGTATTTCTCTTTGTTGTTGTGGCGTAGAACAACGCAAATTGTAACACCGCTACAAAGCTACTATTTGTTGCAGGCCTTCAATTATATTGGCCCCCCCAATTGTACATCAGGGGTTAATTAAGCGTGTGTTCTCTGGTGTTGCTAAAACAAAAATAAAACCGTCTTTTTCAACGGAAAACTTTATAAATTTTTTCCTGTAGCTAATCCCAAAACAAAGGTTAATTAACAACTGTATCTCTTGTTTGTTGGCGTAGAAAACACGCTAATTGCTAACACGCTACAAGCTACTATTTTGTGCGTCCATTCTATTTCGCAATTTACATCCAGGGGTTTAATTTTTTAAGCGTTCTGTTTTGTGGTGTGCTGACATAAATAAAAACCGTCTTTTTCAACGCCAAAATATATAAATTTTTCCTTGCCTAATTCACAAGCAAAGGTTAATACAAAAACGTATCTCTTGTTGTGTGGCGTAGACACTCGCCAATTGTAACACGGTCTACAAAAGCCTACTATTTTGTGCGGCTCAATTCTATTGCGCAATCTGTAAATATTCCAGGGGTTAAATTAAGCGTTGTTTTGCTGGTGTGCTGCAAAAACAAAACCGGCTTTTTCAACGCCCAAAATATATTAATTTTTTCCTGAGCATAATTCACAAGCAAAGGTTAATTACCAACTCGTATCTCTTGTTGTGTGTGGCGTAGAAAAACACGCAATTGTAACACGCTACAAAGTAATATTTTGTGCGGCTCAATTCTATTTGCGCAAATTTACCATCAGGGGTTAATTAAGCTTTGTTTGCTGGTGTGCTTGACAAAAATTTAAACAGTCTTTTTCACGCCAAAATTATATAAATTTTTCATGTAGCCTAATTCACAAGGGCAAAGGTTAATTACAAATGTATATCTCTTGTTGTTTGTCGGCGTAGAAGAAAAAAACACGCATTGGGTAACACGCTACAAAGCTTAAATTTTGTTGCGGCTCATTCTATTTTCGCAATTTTCATCAGGGGTTAATTTAAGCGTTGTTTGCTGGTGTGCTGAAAAAAATAAAAAACCGTTTCTTTTTTCAATACGCCAAATTATATAAAATTTTTCCTGTAGCCTAATTTCACATGGCAAGGTTTTAAATTAAAACTGTATCTCTCTTGTTCGTTGTGGCGCAGAAAAACACGCATATTTGTAACACGCTACCAAAAAGCTTATATTTTGTGCGTCTTTCAATTACTTGGCGCCAAAATTTAACATCCTAGGGGTTAAATATTACGCGTTGTTTTGCTGGTGTGGCTGAACTTAAAAAATCAAGTCTTTTCAACCCCCAAATTGTATAAATTTTTTCCTGTAGCCTAATTCACAAGCAAAGGTTTAATTTACAAACTGTATTATCTTGTGGGTTTGGCAAAGAAAACAGCAATTGTAACACGGCTTACAAAGTATATTTTTGTGCGGCTCAAATCTTTGGCGCAATTTAATCAGGGGTTAATTACAGCATTGTCTTGCTGGTCGTGGCTGTCAAAAAAGTAAAACCGTCTTTTTCAACCCACCAAAAATTATATAAATTTTTTTCTGAAAGCCTAATTCACAAAGCAAAGGTTAATTAACAAACTGTATCTTTGTTGTGTCGGCGTTGAAAACAAGCAAATTGTAAACACGCTTACAAGCTATATTTTGTTGCGGGTCTCAATTCTATGGCGCAATATACAATCCAGGGGTTAAAATTAAGCATTGTTTTGCTTGGTTTGGCTGATAAAAATAAACCAGTCTTTTTCAACGCCCAAAATTATATATATTTTATTCCTGTAGCCTAATTCACAAGCAAAGGATAATTTCAACTGTAATCTCTTGTTGTGTAGGCGTAGAAACACAACGGCAATTGTAACACGCTACAAAGCTACTATTTTGTGCGGCTCAATTATATTGACGCTATTTTATATCAAGGGGTTAATTAAGCGTTGTTGTGCTGGTGTTGCTACCAAAATAAACCGTCTTTTTCAAATCCCACCAAATATATATAAAAATTTTTTCTGTAGGCCTAATTAACAAGCAAATGTTAATTCAACTGTATCTCTTGTTGTGTGGCACTAGAATAACACGCAATTGTAACACGTCTAAACGTCATGAATATAGCTTACTATTTTGTGCGGCTCTCAATTACTTTTGCGCAATTTACATCCAGGGTTAATTAAAACGTTGTTTCGATGGTGTGCTGACAAAAAATATAAACCGTATCTTTTTCAACGCCAAAATATTATAAATTTTTTCTGTAGCCTAATTCACAAGCATAGTTAATTTACAAAATCTGTATCTCTTGTTGGGGTGGCATAGAAAACACTTGCAATTGTAAACACGCCTTACAAAAGCTACTATTTTGTGCGGCTCAATTAATTTCCTATTGCGCAATTTACATCCAGGGGTTTTTTAAGCATTGTTTTTGTGGTGTGCTGACAAAAAATAAACCGTCTTTTTCAACCCCAATATAATATATTATTTTTCAGATGCCTAATTCACAAGCAAAAGGTTAATTACATCTGTATCTCGTGTTGTGTGGAGTAGAAATACACGCAAATTGTAAACACGCTACCAAAGCTTTATATTTTGTGCGGCTCAAATTCTATTGCGCAGATTTACATCCAGGGGTTTTTAATTAAAGCGTTGTTTTGATGGTGTTCTTGACAAAAAATTAAACCCGTCTTTTTTCAACGCCAAAATATATTTAATTTTTCCTGTAGGACTATCACACAGCAAAGGTTAATTTCAAATGTTATCTCTTGTTGTGTCGGCGTTAGAAACACACGTCAAATGTACACGCTACAAAGCTTACTATTTTTGTGCGCTCAATTATATTGGGCAATTTACATCTTCCAGAGGGTTATTTAACGTTGTTTTGCTGTGTGCTAACAAAATAAAACGTCTTCTTTTTCAACGGCAAAATATATTAAATTTTTCCTGTAGGCCTAATCTCAAGCAAAGGTTTTTTAATTACAACCTGTATCTCTTGTTTGTTTGTGGCGTAGAAAAAAATACGCAATTGTAAACCAACGCTACAAAGCTTACTATTTGAGCATGCAGTCTCAATTCTACTCTCGACGCACACAATTTACATCCAAGGGTTAATTAAAGCAGTTGTATTGCTAGTGTGCTGACAAAAAACTAAACCGTCTTTTTTTCCAACGCCAAAATATATAAATTTTTCCGTTGCCTATCAACAAGCAAGGTTAATTACAACTGTATCTCGTGTTGTGTGGAGTAGATACTCAACGCGCAATTTGTAAACACGCTACACAAAGCTACTTTTTTTGTGCCGGGCTTCAATTATATTGCGCAATTTACATCCAGGGGTTAATTAAGCGTAGTTTTGATGGGTTGTGCTGACAAAAAAATAAAAGTCTTTTTCAAACGCCAAAAATATTATACATTTTTCCTGTAGCTAATTCACCAGCAAAAAGGTTAATTACATACTGTAGTTCTTGTTGTGTGTCGTTAGTAAAGATAGAAAACGCGCAATTGTAACCACGCTACAATGCTTAACTTATCTACTGGTTTGCGCTCATATTCTATTGCGGCATTTACAATCTAGGGGTTTTAATTAAGCGTAGTTTTGCTGGTGCTGCTGACAAAATAAAACCATCTTTTTCATTGCCAAATATATAAATTTTTCCTGTTAGCCTAATTCACAAGCAACGCGTTAATTACAACTGTTATCTCTTGTTTGTGTGGCGTAGAAAAACACGCAATTGTAACCACGCTACAAATAGCTACGATTTTGTGGGCTCACAATTCTTTGGACCGCAATCTTACATCCAGCGGGTTAATGAGCATTGTTTTGTCCGGTTTGATTGAAAAAACATAAACCGTCTTTTTTCAACCCCAAAATATATAAATTTTTCCTGAAGGGCCTTAATTCACAAGCAAAAGGTTAAATTAACAAACTGTATCTCTTGTTGGTTGCTGGGCTGTAGAACACACGCCCAATTGTCAACACGCTACAAAAGAGCTACTATTTTTTGTACTGCCTCAATTCTATTGCCGCAATTTACATCCAGGGGGTTAATTAAGCGTTGTTTGCTGGTTCGTGATGACAAAAAACTAAACCGTCTTTTTCAACGCCAAAAAAATATATTAATTTTTCCTGTGACTAATTCACAAGCAAAAGGTTAATTTCAACTGTATCCTCTTGTTGTTGCGTTTAGGTAGAACACACGCAATTGTAACACGCTACAAATGCTACTATTTGTGCGGCTACACAATTTTATATTGCGCAATTTACATCCAGGGGTTAATTCTAAAGCGTGTTTTTGCTGGTGTGCTAACAAAAATAAAAACCGTTTTTCTGTTTCAAGGCAAAATATAATAAAATTTTCCTGTTGCCTTATTCAAACAATGGTTAATTACAAATTTTATTCTTTGTCTGTGTGGAGTGACAAACAGCAATTGTATTAACCACGCTACAAAGTCTTTACTATTTTGTGCGGCCCTCAATTTCTTTTTCGACAAATTTTAACATCAGCTGGGTTAATTAGCGTTGTTTTGCCTGGTGTGCTGACAAAAATAAACCGTCTTTTTTCAACGCAAAAAATATATAATTTTCTTCCTGCTAGCCTAATTCACAAGCAAAGGTTAATTTTAACTGTATCTCTTGTTTGTGTTGGCGAAGAAAAAACACTCGCATTGTAACACGCTACAAAGCTACCTATTTTGGGCGGCTCCAAATTCTCAGTGCGCAAAATTTTACATCCAGGGGTTAATTAAAGAGTGTTGCTTTTGCTGGGTGGTGATGACAAATAATAAACCGTCTTTTCAACGCCAAAATTTATCTAATTTATTTCCTGTAGCCCTAATTCACACAAGCCAAAGTTATTACAAACTGGATCTTTGTGGTGTGGCGTTAGAAAACACGCAATTGTAACACGCTACAAAAGCTACTATTTTGTGCGGGACTCAATTCTATTTCGCAATTTACATCCCAGGGCGTTAATTTAAGCGTTGTTTAGCTTGGTATGCTGACAAAAAATAAAACCGTTCTTTTTCAACGGCCAAAATATATAAATATTTTTCCTTAGCCTAATCACAAGCAAAAAGGTTAATTACAAACTGTATCTCTTCGTTGTGTGCTGTAGAAAACACGCCACACTCCCTTTGAACCCGCTTACCCAATGCTTACTATTTTGTGCGGCCTCAATTCTTTGGCGCCAATTTAACTCCGGGTTAATTAAGCGTATGTTTTGATGGTTGTGCTGACAAAAAAAAACGTCTTTTTTAACCCCAAATGTATAAATTTTTCCTGTAGCCTAATTCACAAGCGGCAAACAAGTTTAATTACAAAACTGTAATCTCTTGTTTGGGTGGCCTTAGAAAACAGCAATTGTTATACACGCTACAAAGCTTACTATTTTGGGCGGATCAATTCTTTGGCGGCAAATTTAATACAGGGGTTTTATTATGCATTGTTTAGCTTGTGTGCTGACAAAAAATAACCGTTCTTTTTTCAACCCAAAAAATATATAATTTTTCCTGAAGGCCTAATTCACAAGCAAAGGTTAATTACAAAACTGTTATCTCTTGTTGTGTGGCGTAGAAAAACACGCAATAGTAACACGTACAAAGCTACTATTTTTGTTGTGATCACATTCTATTGCGCAATATACATCCAGGGGTTAATTAAGCATGTTTTGTGGTGTTGCTGACAAAAATAAATCCGTCTTTTTTTCAACGCCAAAACTATTTTATTAACTTTTTTCTGTAGCCCCTAATTCACAAGCAAAGGTTTATTTCAAAATTGTATATCTTGTTTTTGTGTGGGTTTAGGAAACACGCATTGTAACACGACTTACAAAAGCTTTCTATTTTGAGGTCTAAAATTACTTATTGCGCGCAAATTATATCCCCAGGGGTTAACATAAGCGTTTGTTTTGGGCTGGTGTGCTTACCATAAAATTAAACGTTAATTTCTCAACGGCCAAAAATATATAAATTTTTTCCTGTAGCCTTAATTCAAAAGCAAAAGGGTTAAATTACATACTGTTATCTCTTGTTGTGTGGCGTAGGGAAAACACGCAATTGTAACACGCTAACAAAAGAGGCTACTATTTTGTGCGGACTCAATTCTATTGCCGCAATTTACAATCCAGGGGATTATTTAAGCGTTGTTTTTTGCTGGTGTGCTGAACAAACAATAAACCGTCTTTCTTCAACGACCAAAATATATAAAAATTTTTACTGTAGGCCTAATTCACTAGCAAAGGTTAATTAACTTGTGATCTCTTGTTGTGTGCACTAGAACAACTCGCAATTGTAACACGGTACCAAGGCTACTATTTTGTGACGGTCAATTCTATTGCGCAAATTTACATCAGGGGTTATTTAAGCATTGTTTTGCTGGTTGTGCTGAACAAAAATTCAAACGTACTTTTTCAACCCCAAAATATATAAATTTTTCCTGATGCTATTACAAGCAAAGGTTTTAATTACAACGTTAATCTCTTGTTGTGTGGCGTAGGAAAACCACGGCAATTGTAACTACGCTACAAAAGCATACTATTTTGTGTTGTGCTCAATTTCTATTGCGCAATTTACATCAGGGGTTAATTAAGGCGTTGTTTTTGCTGGGTGTGCTGACAAAATAACCGGCTTCTTTTTCAACGCCAAAATATATTATATTTTTTCCTGTAGCCTAATTCACAAAAGCAATAAGGGGCTATTAAAAAACTGTATCTCTTGGTGTGTGGCCGTAGAAAAACACACGCAATTGTAAAACACGCTTACTAAAGCTTACTATTTTTGCTGCGGCTCAATTATATTGCGCAATTTACATCAGGGGTTAATTATGCGTTTGTTTTTGTTGGTGGGGTGTGCTAACAAAAATAAACCGTCTTTTTCAACGGCACCAATCTCCTTCCTTTCTATTTTTCCTGTAGCCTAATTCACAAGCAAAGGTTAATTACATCTGTTTAAATCTCTTGTGTGTGTGGCGTTAGAAAAAACCAAGCAATTGTCTAAAAACACGTCTACAAAGCGACTATTTTGTGCGGCTCAATTTTATTGCGCATTTACATCCAGGGGGTTAATTAAGCGTTGTTTTGTGGTGTTGTTGCTGACAAAAAATAAACCCGGTCTTTTTCAAGCCAAATATATTAAATATTTTCATGTAGCCTAATTCACAAGAAAGGTTATTTCAACTTTGTATCTCTTGTTGCATGTGGCGTTAGAAAACACGCAATTGTAACACGCTACAAAGCTACTATTTGTGCGGCTCAATTCTTTGGCGCAATTTACATCCAGGGGTTAATTAAGCGTTGTTTTGCTGGTGTGCTGACAAAATAAACCGTCTTTTCAACGCCAAAATATATAATTTTTCCTGTAGCCTAATTCACAAGCAAAGGTTAATTACACGTATTTTGTTTGTGGCGTGAACCGATGTACACGCACAGCTACTTTGTGGCTCAATCTTTGGCGCAATTTACACAGGGGTTAATTAAGCGTTGTTTGTGGGTGCGCCAAAAACCTTTTTAGCAAAATTTAATTTTCTGTAGCCTAATTCAAAGCAAGTTTACATTTTTTGTTGTGTGCGTAGAAAACACGCAATTGTAACACGCTACAAACTATTTGTGGGCTAATTCTTGGCCAATTTAATCCAGGGGTTAATTAAGCGTTGTTTGTGGTGTGCTGACCAAAAACCGTCTTTTTCAACGCCAAATATATAAATTTTCCTGTAGCTAATTCACAAGCAAAGTTAATTACAACTGTTTCTTGTTGTGTGGGTGAAACACGCAATTGTACACGTACAAAGCATTTTGTGGGCTCAATTTGGCAATTTACATCCAGGGGTTAATTAAGCGTTGTTTTGCTGGTGTGACAAAACGCTTTCACGCCAATATTATTTTCGTAGCCTAATTCACAGAGGTAATTACAACGTATTGTTGGTGGCGTGAAAACGCAATTGTAACGCTAAAGTAATTGTGGCTCAATTCTTTGGCGCAATTTACATAGGGGTTATTAACTGTTTTGCTGGTGTGCTGACAAAAAACCGTCTTTTTCACGCCAAAATATATAATTTTTCCTGTAGCCTAATTCACAAGAAGGTTAATTACAACTGTATCTCTTGTTGTGTGGCGTAGAAACAGCAATTGTAACAGCTACAAGTACTATTTTGTGCGCTCAATTCTTTGGGCAATTTACATCAGGGGTTATAAGCGTTGTTTTGCTGGTGTGCTGACAAAATACCGTCTTTTTCAAGCCAAAATTATAATTTTTCCTGTAGCCTATTAAAGCAAGGTTATAAACTGTATTCTTGTTGTTGGCGTAGAAAACACGCAATGTAACACGCTACAAGTACTATTGTGCGGCTCATTCTTGCGCAATTTACATCCAGGGGTTAATTAAGCGTTGTTTTGTGGTGTGTGACAAAACCGTCTTTTCAACGCCAAAATATATAAATTTTTCCTGTAGCCTAATTACAAGCAAAGGTTAATTACAACTTATTCTTGTTGTGTGGGTAGAAAACACGCAATTGTAACACGCTACAAGCTATATTTTGTGGGCTCAATTCTTTGGGCATTTAATCAGGGGTTAATTAAGTTGTTTTGCTGTGTGTGACAAAAATAAACCGTCTTTTCAACGCCAAAATATATAATTTTTCCTGTAGCTATTCACAAGCAAGGTTAATTACAACTGTATCTCTTGTTGTGTGGCGTAGAAAACACGCAATGTAACACGCTACAAAGTATATTTTGTGGCTCAATTCTTTGGCGCAATTTACATCAGGGTTTTAAGCGTTGTTTGCTGGTGTGTGACAAACGTTGTAACGCAAGTCTATTGGCAATTTATTTGGTTATTACGTTTTGTGTGTGTGAAAAAACCTTTGAAATACTGTCCTAATCAGGCAAGTAATTAAATTTCCTTGGCTAGAAATAATAGTCCTTT
>JAODAL010058078.1:0-22298 GCA_025379985.1 Phyllomedusa bahiana | reverse complement strand
GAAAACCCAAACATTAACCGTGTTGACTGCTCCGCCCCACAAAATATTTGCCCCTACCTTCTGTTCTTCCCCCCTTTCCCCTTTTAGATTGTAAGCCCCGCGGGCAGGGCCCTCTGTCCCTCTGTACCAGTTGTTAGTCACTTATTCTCACTTTGTAATTGTTTGACCAATGTTATTTATGTACCCGCTGGAAATGTACAGCGCCCTGGAATCAAGGGCGCTCCAAAATAAATGATAATAATAATAAAAATAATAATAATAATAATAATACACTGTGTCACAACTTTACCCCGGAGCTGTCTGATGTGTTCCTTGGTTTTCATGATGCTTTTTGTTCAATAATGTTATTTAACAAACCTCTGAGGATTTCACAAAACAGCTGTAGTTATACTGAGAATAAGTTACATACAGATATATTTTATTTACTAATTAGGTGACTTAAAGACAAATGGTTCCACTTGGTGTTATTTAAAGGTATCAGGGAACAGGGGGCTGAATACATTTGCATGCCATACTTTGCAACTTTTTAATTTGCAAAAAATTTGGAAAAGTGCATAACATTTTCTTACACTTCAGAAATACTTACTCCTTTGTTTTGTTCTATGACATAAAATATCAATAAAAAAACATTTAAAGGGGTTGTCTCATTACAGGGATTGCGGCTTTTATGTTAAAGTTCTTGCAAAAACAAGTCACTTTGCAATATATGTCCATTAACAGTGTCCTACCTATTCCTAGACATCCCCTCTTTTATGGGCTGATCAGCTCCTTCAAGTCCACTATAGCTACAGGACCTGTTTCAATCTCTCATGATAGGCTGCGGCACTGATCGCTATAAACTACCAGGACCTGTTTTAATCTCTCATGGATAGGCGGCAAGCACTGGTTGCTATAGCTACAGACCTGTTTCCAAAACTCTCCTGATGGCTGCTAGCGCTGGTCGCTTTAGCTACAGCCGTACAATTTTCTACTGATAGGCTGCCAGCACTGGTTGCTATTAAGCTTTCAGAACCTGTTTAATTTTCTCCTGATAGGCTTGCCAGGGACTGGTTTTTCTATAGCTACAGACCTGTTCACTCTCTCATGATAGGTTGCCAGCACTGGTTGCTATAGGGTACAGAGCTGTTCAATCTTCATGATAGGCTGCCAGCACCGGGTTCGCTATAGCTACAGACCTGTTCAATCCTCTCCTGATAGCTGCCAGCGCTTGGTTGCTTTTAGCTACAGGGCCTTTTTCAATCTCTCTGATAGGCTGCCAGCACTGGTTGCTATAGCTACAGACCTGTTTAATCTCTCCTGATTAGGCTGCCAGGCACTGGTTTGCTATAGCTACAGACCTGTTCAATCTCTCATGATAGGTTGCCAGCACTGGTTGCTATAGCTACAGAGCTGTTCAATCTCTCATGATGGGCTGCCAGCACCGGTCGCTATAGCTACAGACCTGTTCAATCTCTCCTGATAGGCTGCCAGCGCTGGTTGCTATAGCTACAGACCTGTTCAATCTCTCATGATAGGTTGCCAGCACTGGTTGCTATAGCTACAGACCTGTTCGATCTCTCATGATAGGCTGCCAGCACTGGTTGCTATAGCTACAGACCTGGCTTCTACTGCAGGTCAGATGAATCAATGTAGTGAGACAACCCCTTTAAGTTTGTGGCTGTAACATTGAAAAATGAGGAAAAGTTCAAAGGGTTAGAAACTTTTTCAATCCACTGTATATGCAAAGCTAGTAAAGGGCAAATAGCTTTCTTACCACTGAATGTCAGGGACGGACCCCGTGCTGGATTTCTAAAGGGGGCGCTAGAGTCCAGTGTATTATATACAGCCGAGCACATTGATGGCTACTCCTGCTGCTCCAAATTCTCCTATTGTAGCCTCTATATTTCAATGCAATAATTTTGTGACATTTAAGTTCGATTTGTGGCGATATAGAGGCCACTTGTCATGGTGCCGCCGAGCCGTCAGTGGTGTCTGACGTAAGTGCGGTTGCTTTTGATCACCGTGATGGGCCTATAATTGAATGACTCCTCTCAGGATAATCAAATAGACAAAGGACAATACAGTTAGACATCTGCTATTCATCATCCAACTTTTAATGGATGCTCGTGATCTAACGACCCTGTGAGACCCCGCCCCTTCCATCTTCATGGGTCAAGACATAAGGGGGGAAAAAACCCAGCTCTCTTAAGGATGGCCAAGGTGGTATTACAGACCCTGTAACTGCAAATATATAAAAGCAAGACCTCAGAAGCGGATGAAACCAGAAAATATTAATTGTACCCTGCAGACACGGAAAACCTGATTTATATATCCACAACCCTACTGCCCCTGGTCTAAAAGTGATGGGTAAAGCGCGTGGTTCGTTTTAAATGGGGTAGTGTCACATGAAAGAGGTATGAAGTCATTTTGAAATTACACATTTCTTATCTGACCTCATTACATCCGTATTTTCCCCAAAACTGACTCACATTCTGTGGTGCAGTATGTGTAATTTCATACTTTTCCTGTATGATCTGAGTTAACCGTATTATCCTCCAAGCTGCACTACATTCGTGGGCAGTCCTTGTACAACAATTTTTATCCTTTTTTTTCCCCGAGCTGCATCATATTTTGTGGTGGAGTCACTGTACATACATTAATTATCCTGACTGATCCCCGGTTTTAAAATTTTTTTTCCTCCGGCTGCCTCATATTCTGTGGGGCGCAAATGTGTACAACATTTTATCCCGGTACTGATCCTGATTAAAACCTGTATTTTTCTCCAAGCTGCACTCAAATTTTTGCTGCGCATCACTGGGGTACATCATTACTTATCCTGTACGATCCTGAGCCCCTGTTTTATACTCTGACTGCACTCCTATTCTGTGGTGAGTCATGTCATACTTTTTTTATCCTTTTTTCTGATCCTGAGTTACATTCGTATTATCCCCCAAGTCTCACTATTCTGCTGGGCATCACTTTTGTACATACATTACATTTTCTTATCTGTCTGTCCTGACTAATCCCGTATTTATCCATGTGCACCACTATTTGCGGGGCAGTCACTTACATCATTACTTAACCCGTATGTCCCGGTTTCACCTTATTTCCTCCCGGTGCATCACATTGCGGTGCAGTCAGTGTGTACAAAAATTACTTATCCCGTAGATCCTAGTTTTCATTCTGTTTATCCCCCAGAGCGCACTCCTATTCTGTGGTGCAGTCATTGTACATACATTACATTATTACCTGTATGATCCAACACATCCTTATTGTACTCCAAGCGCACTCACATTCTTGGGAGTCACTGTACATACTTACTTTTTCGTATTGATCGGTTTTTCCCGATTTCCTCAGGCTGCCTCACTATTTTTGCTGTGCAGTCACTGTACATCATTACTTTTCCTGTTTTGTCCCGGTTCACTGTTTATCTCCAGAGCTTGTCACTATTTCTTTGGTGCAGTCACTGCATCATACATTACTGTTTTCCGGTTTTACCCGTTTTTCCTCCCGAGCGCACTCACTTTCTGCTGGTGCAGTAAAGTACATACAAAACTTTTCCTGTACTGATCCGATTACATCTTATTATTTCCAAATGCACTCACTATTTGGGTGCAGTCACTGTTCATACTTACTTATCCTGTACCCACCTAGTTAATCCTGTATTTACTCCAGAGCGCATCACATTCGGGTCGTCACTGTACATACATTACTTATTTTTGTACTGATCCGGTTTTCATCCTGTATTATACTCCAGAGGCATCACTTTTTGCTGGTGCAGCATGTAATACATTACTTTTCCCGTATGACCTGGTTACATCCGCATTATCCCCAAGGCACTCACTCTATGATGACCGGTTGTGCACTCACTGTGGGGATGTCCGGTGATAGTAAAAGTCGGACAAATTTTTTAGGAAAGAGCGGGCCCCGGGTAAATGGGGGGGCGACTCTGGGGAAAGGCCTGCCGGGTCTATTTTCAGTAATGTCCACATCAAGCTTTTGTTTTTTATCAGAGACGGCTCCTCTGCGCGTTCTCCAACTGCAGCACAAAAAAAGGACAATGGGTCGTGCATTTTGCGATCAAAATCTGTCCCAATTCCCCCCTGTACATCTTAGCACTGGTGCCTTTGTATGAGGCAGTGGGGCTGAATCAAGCAACAGGGGCCCCGGTACCACCTTTCACCCCCTAAGGGGGCCAGCTTTCCCCAAAAATTCCGCCCATTGTACTTAAATCGGGTGTTTAGATGGGTCCGAAACAACCGCAATAGCGACATTGCACCCAAGCTGATGTCACCCGGTGGCTGCGGTGATCATGTGATGTGACATTAAATGACTCGACGGGTGCAGAGGAGGTATGTGTTTCCAAACTTTCTGCTGATTACTGATGCAAACTACATGATGGACCACGTCTAGCGTTTGGCTTTAAAGGGGTGTTCCCACCATATTGATAGGATATGTCATCAGAGTCTGATAGGTGCGACTCTCACTGTATCTGGTTACGAGCAATGATCCATCATTGGAAGCATTTACTCCACAGAGAATTGGTACCATAAAAATGGCTGCTAGGTTGAACCTTAAAGGGGAGCTTTTTTTTGTGAGGGTAATATTTGTATCTTTAATACGATTTTATATATATATGCTTAAATTTGTTGTAATCAGCCATATAAGATATAGGATGCCATAGATCTCAGTAGAATGGATTGTTAATTGGTGATCACTTCCTCAGTGAGACATTCCTGGCTCAATGCTAAATTTTATGCCACATGTGGCTGTCCAAGAAAGCATTGATCAGGGACAAAATGAAGGAGCTCTTTGTTGGAGTAAGTATATACGACACCCCATAACTTTAAAATCAAACGTATAGAATTTGTAGGAGGGGGTAGGAATTAAGTTATATGAGTGGGGGAACTTCCTTTGTTCTGGGTTGGATGGACACATGGGCTATACAGGCTTTTGACTGTTACTGTGTGACTTCAATGCTTGCATGAATAAATTACTTTTTTTACCTCCACTGATTTTTATTTGAAAAACCCGTTCAACATCTAAACGCCGTTTGGCGGCTGACAACTTCTGGCGACCCCAGGGAGCTCGAAATCAATTTGGGGCATCAGGTACATTACGAGATGAAACATACTTAGTAACGCAGGAATAACAAGAGGGGCGCTTCAAATCAAAAGGTAGCTATATATTTTATATTTTGCTTTACTATATATATATTCTGTCTCTTCAATTATTGGCTTCTCTGTCCGGCTGTTTTCCCAGATCACTATTGACATCTGATACCTAAGAACTTTGATAAATTTCAAATGAATGGATGTGATCGTGGTTCAATTACTATTATATATATATATATTGTGTGCGTGTTTGGATAGTGAAACAGTGAGTGAATGTTGATTGGAGTGGTAACATTTTATTATACATACAAAAAAAAGGTGGTTGTCTGAAGGGAGTGTATGCATTGATTGGATGACACGTATGATGGCTCTCTTGCTTGATGAGGCACCCATGTGAAAGAATATAATCCAACAACATCAATTTCTTGGTAGGCTAAAGTTGTTGGGAGCACATGTGAACTGTGGATTATATGATAAACGAGGACTCACCTTGAAGGGTGGTATCACTAGATATTACTCTGAATTTCGCTCCAGTCTTGTGTGCGGCGATTGGTTTTTGATGTGTTTTGTGAAATTGTTTGATATAGAATTTGTGGACTGTGTGTTTAGCTTTGCTTGATTCTGTGAAAGGTTGAAAGTCTCATGCCTGCTGTGTCCTTAGCTCGGGCTTTAGAAAACAAAGGGAACATTCCTGAGGGGAGGTGGAGTGAGTCCCTCCATGAATGAAGAGAATAGAGTTGAATCGGTTGGTTGGATATTGTCTGCCACATGATTTAAATTCAATAAGGTGAGTACTGTTCTTTATGATAGGGGTGTTTATGCAGAAAAATGGTGAAAGTTATAGAGAAATTATTTCAGGTCCGCTGCTTAAGACAGCAGACAAGATTATTGAATTTTGCCGTAGACAGGACAAACCAGTTTGTTTAATAGTTAGAGACGTGAAAGAATGGTTAGATTTTTTAATTAACTCATCAGAGGTAGTACTAACTAATTTGTGTATTAGTTTAGGACTTGAATGAGTGGTTTAGAATTTTGAAATCCTAACCAACATCAGAGGTATTACGCTATACCTTAATTGGTGTAACGACACTGTAGAATTTGGAACGGGTGATGGGTAAACTCGTTGGGCTACTGAAAAATTATCTTATAAAAGTAAAGACTGCCATAGATATTGTAGAGAAAAGAGCGGGCAAACAAGCAGGAAGAATGCCGGAAATTATTGAAGGAAAAGCAGGACTACTAAAGAAGGGATTTTGGATGTGATTTATGGAGAATTTCCGTAAGAATAATTGAGGATGGTTGGCTGATAAATGATTTGTCTGAACGAGCAGAGAATGGGAGAGTGCGTCTAAGGAAGCTATAGAAGGAGGATTGTTCAGGGACCACTTTAGTAAAGTGTATACGGTATGATGTTTGCATATGATAATGATTTATGAGAATAAAGAGGAGATTAAGATTGATAAATCTCCATTAAAATGCCACCACCTTATATAACACGGTGGATTGTGGACTTGTTCTAGTATGCCACACTCAGAATCCCGTTGGAGGGAGTCTTGAGTAAGTTGTGGGGCACCCCGACCAAAATCAAAATTGGCCTCATATCCTATAGTGACTCACACCCAAGTAATGGGGTCAGGTGGGAACCTAATGCTCCTGGTTACCATTTCAGGGCCTATAATCTCCCATTGTGGACCCCTGCTACAAAACTTATTTGGTGGTATCACACCATCTTTACAATCCTAGTTTAGTGGCTGGGAGACAATAAGTATAGTAGTACCAGTCAGGTTTCCTTACATCTTTGGTTATGCTTTGCCTCCAGATTGCGGAGATGGGGGGGAGGATCACTTGCCCCTACAGGGTCAGGCCCTTAACCAAGTGCCACAGACTGTTCAGGTGACCGAGTATAAAACCATGGAGTCCAGGTGACCAGTTAGCTATTATTAAACAGCTATCTGACCCAGAGACATATCCTATCACAATATGCTATAGGCCATTAGCTCAGATCCAGGCCAACTATAGATGTAACATGGATGGATCTTGAGCCTCTGACAAGAGCATAAAACAGAGGCTTCTACTAGTAACATCGTTAGAACAAGTATTTGAACACGACTATAAAACTTCAAGAATGTCAAGGGAAGGATTGTTGGGTGGTTGCATACTGGGTCATCAGGAGGAGGAGCATTGGTAGCTTAATTAGAAATTGGGCACAGGATAAATGCATGCAGGAGTCAGTTAAATTTTATCAGATGTAACCCAAGAGAAAAGGAGAAGCATGATGATAAATTTTTTTTGCTAAGCTAATATAGATGTAGCCTAGCAAGACGTTGACTCAGCCAGCGTATGAATTCACACCAGATTCTCCATTAAACAACAACTGAATGATTGCCCAGTGGCCCGCACACTTTCTCTGGTGAAAAATCATTCAATGAGATTTGCAGGGTTTATCGGTCTTTAATGGGTGATTTTAAGACTACAGAGGGAGAGGAAGGAATGGGAATATAAATTAATGCAAAAATTTAAACTCTGCAAAATGGGTTAAATTATTCATGCAGCTTCATGTAAGTATGTGTGAAACTGTGAGTTGCAACAAACTCTCCCTGATTGATATAAAGATAAGAGATATAAATACTGATCACTCCCGTCACGGCATCACAAGTTTCATGATTGTTTAATTCTTGACAGGTTGTAAATAACTGTTACTTTATTTGCATTTTGTTATTTTTAAGAATTCTATGATCTTTGAAGATCCATGTCATGTGTGTATTAAAAAGTCTGTGTTGTATTTTCAGTTTGTTGTATAACATCAGTCTGAATGAAGAAGTGAGGCAGTACTTTCGAAAGCTCACTATCAAATATACTCAGTTAGCCTTTAAAAGGTATCGCCTGATTTCTTCACTATTCTCTACTTTCTATGGCTAACACGGTTACAGCATATTACACTTACATTTTGAAGATGGAAAGACATGGGGTACTCTCCCCAAGAGTGAAGCTGGACGTTAGGTATTGGGTACAGCTATCATAGGATGGATCTTACAATGATCTATAAGGGATGGGTTGGTAACCAGAGCTAGACCTGAATTATGTGGTATGGATCCAAATTATTTATTTACTAAGTAGCAAAAGGTATTTAGATACGGATCTGGCAAGAAAGCTAAGGGAACATTTGTGTTTATCAAAATTAGAGAGAGGAGAGGGCCTGTGGACCTAGGAGGAGACTGATAATTTGTTTCAGAATGTGGCGAGGCCAGGGACGAAGTATGGGAGACTATGTCGTTCCACCCCCCCCCCACTCCTCCCAGGTGCCTTCACCTCCCGAAGAGGGGGAAGTACATGAACAATAGGAAATCAGCAAGCCAAGGTACAATGTGCATGTAGTAAAGTCTCTCTTCAGTTGACCAGTGCTATGGGTGCAGGGTAACTCTGGGTGAAGGTAGAACATTAGACTTTCGCTTAGATTCTGGTGCAGCTAGAATCTGGTCATGCTCCAAAATGATTTTTTCCCTTTTGAGATAAACTGATGATTTATAAACTTGCAGGGTGTAGATGGTTTAATGGCCATAGGAACTCCCCCTGACTATACCAAGACAAGTGAGTTACCCACAGGAGAGAGTGTGTTATATTCGTCATTTGAATACTCACCACGGGGTTCTTAGTTAGTGACCAGCCCCTTGGTAGCACTTTTGGGAGAGATGTTCTTCAGGCTTTACAAGGCAGTATACATTTCAAATCTGATGGATCAGTCACATTACACCTGGGTGGCGAGAGAGGACCAGAATGTGTAAGATAAATGCCTGTGTGTAGTAGATTCTGTGCGCACAGGTACAAGCTCTGCCTAGACTTCTGTTTTACTTCACTTGCAGCAGTGCCTGACAAATTCTGGGCATCCAGTTTAAAACAGAATAGGCAGATTAAAGGTACCACTGTAAAAGTACAAGTTAAACAGGTGTCACTTTGGCCAACACAATAGCACGTGTACCCTTAGCCCAACCAAGAAGGCTGCATTGGTCAGATAATTGTATAGTGCTCCAGAAGCAGGAGCTCTGATGATACCTCCTCTCATGTAATACCCATTGTATCCGGTTAAAGAAGAAGGGGCCCCGGTACACCTGTCAAATACCGGTAGGGTACATTGATTAAGGGGTCTATAAATGCAATTACAGAGTTACTCACTCCAATTGTACCAAACCACATATTTGCTTTCGGAACTGTACCCAATTAAGGCTACTCATTTTTCAGTGGTAGATCTCACCACATGCCTTTTTCAGATGTACTTTACATCCAGACTGCCAATACTGTTTGCATTTACCTTTAAAGAGGCAATATGCAAGGACTGTACTCCCTGACACAATATACAGCCGCTCTGTCTTTCATTGCTGCAACAGTGGACACCACCTGCTCCAAGACAATATTTGTTGCAATATATTGATGACATATTGATTTTTTCATGGACAGAGGAAAGAGTGTGAAAATAAGCTATCAATCTCTCTCTCTATGTTTTCTAAACGAACAAGGCTCTGCAAAGTGTCAAGGATCAGCTGCATTTTGTACAAAACAAAAGTTACCTTTTTGGGGCATTGTTTATCAAGCTGGTGTTAGGCACATGACCATGTGAAGGAAATACAGATCTTTACAGGACTTGACTCCTCCTAAGAATCTAGCTCTGCTGGAAATTTCTAGCGTTAATATCATATTGTAGACCTTGATACGCTATGCTTCTCTTGTATATGCAACCTATTTAGAGTGTTTGACCTCACAGCCAAGTAATGCTGACAGAAGAGGACACTTAACATATTCCAAACTTTGAAGTTGTTAATCTCCTTGCACTGCCTTGGGCACACCTGTTTATGACAAGACGTTTTCCCTGTATCTGACTGAAAATGGCTGGTCATGCCACGGCAGTACCTTACACAGTCACATGGCCACAGCAGAGCCCAGAGTAGCGTATTATTCAGTAGATTTGATCCTGTGGCAAGAGGAGCCCCCTCTTGTTTAGGGTTGTCACTGCTGTACAAGCTATTTTACACAAAGTCAGTGATTGTGTTGGATTACCCTTTAGATATACACTCCCATGCTGTGGCATAGTATTCTCTCTCAGGGTACAACACGAAATATTTTCTATGGCACGTAGCTACGCCTGACAGATGTGCATTATTGATGCCCCCAAAAGTCACACTGACTCAATGTTAAAACCTTGAACCCTGCTACTCTATTGCCTTGAACCTGACCCAAAGGGGGAATAAGTGGTATGGTATAAATGAGAAAGAACATGAAAATAGGATTTGCCAATGTGAAAGATTTCCCAATAACTAATCCAGATTTTGAGTTTTTTTGTTGATGGATCCAGGTACCTGGAAGACGGCATGGTATCATAACGGATATGCGTGGTCACGCAACACGATGGTAATACATGCTGACCACTTTTCGCCGATTTGTCCTGGGCAACAAGAAGCAGAGTTGAAAGCACTCACAGAGGCATGTATAAGAGGTCCGGGGTAAGACGCAACATATACACAGACTCACGCTATGCATTGAATAACCATGATTTGGTCCATTATGCGAGAACCCGGCTGCATTCTAACATCAAATGAGTAACCCATCAAGATGCAGAAAGTGTCAGAGAACACTAATGGGAAGCCTGTTATTGGCCAGAGCTTGGATAATTAAGGTCAAAGGCACAACAAAAATCTGACAGCCCCAAAGCTAGGGGGAAATTCTAGAGCAGTTGAAGCGGCCAAAATTGCTGCCGTGGGAAAGAAAGCCTAGGGTTATGGATCTTGTGGATGTAAGGCTCTTGTGTCCCCATAGGCCTTGTTTACCCTGATGCCTTTAGACCCTTCTATCTCAGTCTGAGGTGGAAAGGGGGGTGGAGTGGGAGAAACAGGGTGCCAACATTAATGAGAGGTGGCCTGTGGAGATGTGGGCAATAAGCTCTGCCTCCCCGAGTCCTTTGTTTAATTGATGGCCCAAATGCAGCCCATGGGTGAACCCACGCCAGTCCAAGGACCGTATGTGTTTGCTAGTAGACAAACATTGGGTTGTCGGGCTTAGTACAAGCCACAGCCAGATACTCTGCAAAGCCGGTATGATATGTGCAATAGAACAATACAGGTAAAGTAGTAAAGGTCCCACAGTAAGACACGCCTTCGTCCGGTCTGTAGTCTGTTCGCACCTTTCCGAGAGTGCATTCGATGGGGTCTCCGACCTGCCCCTAGTAATAGCGAACCTGTACATGGTGGGGTTTGAGAACCATACGTTTTTTCTTCTAAGTTTACGTCCACATTGTGGCGATAGATGAGATATCGGTGGGACGACGTGGGTATTATTATGGGTGGCAGTGATGAACAATTAGATGTATTTTTGGAATTTTGAATACACGTGTCTCTCATTCAGTTTCACTAATGGAAAGGACCTGCACAGAATACATATCTGGGAACGTTGAATCAATAAATACCATGATAGATTTCCAATAATTTGTTCATTAAAAAGGTAGGAGCGCCCATACGTTTTGCACAAAGCATGCTATCATTTCTCCTCAAGTATTCAGTAGGTATACTTAAAGGGACTATTTTGTCGAGCAAGACGCATTTGTTCCCCCGTTTGAATGTAAAAAAGGGCTTGGAAAAAAAATAAAAAGTTCAGCAAGAGGGTATAATGAAAAGAGAATGGTGAAAATAGGAGAAGGGTGGCGATGATTCCAGAGATGAATTTTTTGAAAAATAGACTTGGTAAAAAAATCAAAAAGAATGTTTTTGTATTATCTAAATATGTCATCATGTAAATTGATAAAAAAAATTTGTAACTTATAATTGGAAATTTAAAAAGTGATGTGTTTTGGAAGTTGTTTGTCAAAATCCGGATTTATTTATAAAAAGGGCCCCTGTTGGAGTACCCTAATGTCATTGTTTTAAAAGAAAAAAACTGGAAACAAAAAGTTTTTTAACCAAAGAAAAAGGACCTTTCCTTCCCTCAATTGAAAAAAAACTGCCATCGTATAAAGGGTGGGAATTTGTCCCCCAAGTATGGGGTAAAAAAATTCCGAAAAAAAAAGTTTTTTTAAGTGAGTCCAAGCAGTCATTATATGCTAAAGTGTCCCCATGGGACAGAATATGTTGGACAAAACCCGCAGGAAAAAACAAAAAATTGTCTAAAAGAGCATGAAATGCTTTGGAATTACAAAAAAAAAGAAAAAAATGATAGAGAAGATGTGTAAAACGTAAGAATTTTGGTTTAAAGTTCGGAGCTAAACATTTTTTGAAAAGAGAACAAAGGTCAGAATTAAAGTGGTGTTATGGATGGTGTTAAAAGGTAGCAATGAGAACAGAATAAGATACAATTGTTTAAAAAAAAGAAAATATTGGTTGTATCATTATTTAAAAGCCCTAAAGGTCTCAATGAAGAATGAGTTTTAAAATGTTTTTTTAAATAGTTTTTGGAAGGAAAGGGTTAAGGAGGAAAAAAGGGAAAAGAAAAAAATAAAAAAAAAAGGTATTTTAAAGGGAAGGTATTTCGGACCGCATGCTTGAGAAAGGGGTTGATCCCCTTTAAACGTTGCATCATTGCGGGTTTACCCCGGGGGTTGGGCCCTGTACCCCGTTACAAAAAAAACGTGAAGCGCTTCTAGGTATTTTCTGTTTGCACCTACTCTTTGTCTTTTGTTTATACGATGCGGCTTTTTTTTGATTGTTAAAGTCGTTTTTGGATAAAGAAAAATAATTTTCTAATATACGGGGCAAATTTGTCTATTGAATTGTTTGGATTAGGGAATCCCACGGAAAATCCCAAAAATGAGCCCAGGAACGTTTAGGTTCTTAAAAATTATATAAAGGGGTTGAATTTATTTTGATAACTTGAATAACATATGAAACCTAAAAAGGCGCAGGGCGCATAGATATCTTGGTAGTGTATGTAAAATCCCTTTTCGAGGAGCATTGGCATGCAGGCGCATAACATTATTACAATTTTATATGTGATAGGCGCTTTACATAAACTTTAATGTTTGTTATGCCCTGCGTTGTGCAATGTGCTGGGTAGGTGCATTCATTTTTTTTTGGGGGGGGCCTTTCGTGTGTCGTGCCCGGCGTGTATGACTAGTGTTGGGTAAGTTTGGTGGTAATTCCGCTTTCCTAAAATTTTAAAGGTATAAAAATTAACCAGAAATTTTTCTCCCATTGACTTTAATGGGTTCAAAGTTGGGTTTAAGTTTGACTCGAAAAATTTGAAACCCCATTTAAAAATTTAGGTTGCTGATCAAATTTTTTTAGGGCTCGCATCTTGTGGGAAAAACTATTTAACTCCCTTTAAAGTCAAGACCTTTTTTTTTATTTTTTCAGTTCATTTTTTTCCCTGTCTTCCCCGAGCCAAATCTTTTTTATTTTTTTTTTTTCTACATAGCATGTTGGGTTTTATTTTGCAGGACAAGTGGACTTTTTGTCCCCCAAAAAAAAAGAGAATGGCACATATCCCAGTTTTAGTGGAGTTTTGGGGGGTGCTTTGTGGGGAAAGGTTGGCTTGACCCCTTAGGTTGTTTACACGGTTAATTGGGGGGGTAATTACGGCCGCAATTACGCCGTGTGGCCGGGGGGGGGCCGGGCGAGGGGCCGGCACCCCGCCCCGCCCTAGACTTTCATTACCAGCGGCGCTTATACCCGTAGTAATTAAACTGTCCTTTCCCCCCTCGGCAGATTCACCGAGCAGGGGGGGGAAAGACGTAACCATGTTTTATGAGCTGTGGATTCCGTTTTTGACGGGGACGTTTTCGCCGTAATTTGCGCATTTTGGCGCGGAATTACGGACTGAAATAGCCCAAATTTTTTAAGCCGTGTGAACATACCCTTATAATAAATATTAAGGAAAATTTTCGGGGCACTCCAATGTGCTTTAAAAATATTTTTTTTTTCAAAATTTTTTTATTCAAAAAGCAAAAATTGGGGATAAAACCCTCCCCAGGCCCAGTTAGTAAAAATCTTTAGGTTACAAAAAAAAAGAAGTTTTAGATATCCCACCGAAGGAAATTCAGCCCACCCCTAACTCTGCGCAACCCTTCCCTGCTAGATGAAGTAGCGCCAAAGGTGGTCCCCTACCTTCCCCTCCCCCCGGGGGCCCCGGGTCTGGCACCGTGATGGGTTTGATAGTCAGAGCTCATTTTGGGAATATTTTCCCAAAGTAAGTCCCCCCAAAGAGCCAAATTATCTAGGGTTTGAATGTCCCATCGTACCTCTCCGAATTCCTCATGGTTCCTCCATGTACGTGGCCCCTTCTCTGTCCAGAGAGATTTCTCCATGTAGTTCGGATGGTCGCTCTCACTTGGTTTTTCGACTCTGCTCATTTTCAGACTCCTCTTGTTGTCCTTTTCGGACTTGTCAGAGTGGGGCGTGTTTTCAGGAACAGACTCGTGGAAGCCTAAAATGAGCAAAAGGTTTTGTCACTAAATCTGGAGATTATTATATTTCATGCTCAGGGTATGTAGTTTTAAACCCTCTATTCCTGTTACTTTGACTAGATGGTCAATAATATGTTTTAAATCTAAGCCTCAATCCACAGTGTGAAAATTCAGGAGTAACTGCAGTTAAAGGTTTTTCTCCTGAGGCCTTGTCAAGAGCATGCTTTTCACGGTCAGATGGGGGGTGGTTCTACAGCTTGGGGTTCCCACTTTCTGTTCAGGCTGTGGTGGTTCTACAGCTTCAGGCTCCCACTTCCTGTACATGCTGTGGGTGGTTCTACGGGTTTCAGGCTCCCACTTCCTGTACATGCGGGTGGGTGGTTCTACAGCTTTCAGGCTCCCACTTATTAGTCAGGTGGGGGAAGGTTCTAAAAGTTTCAGGCTCTTACTTCCTGCAAGGCTGTAGGTGGTTCTACAGCTTCAGATCCCATAATAGATTTTAATAGCATATTAATAGGATATGAAATCAAAGTCCAATAGATGTGGGTCCCGCAAATATTTTGGGAACAGGCCCCCAAAAGTGTCGGCTCAGAATGGGAGGGTTTGGGTGTACTTGTGCGTGACTCTCGATTCTGTTCTATGGGAGTTCCAGTACAGGGCAGTGCTGTTTTTCTCCATTCTGTTCTTTGGCAGTTCCCAGTACAGGGGAGACTTTGTTCTCCATTTGTTCTATGGGAGTTCCCAGTACAGGGGAGCGCTGTGTTCTCCATTCTGTTTTTGGGGTTCCCGTAAGGGGCCTGTGTTTTTCCATTTTTTTGGAAGTTCCCAGTACAGGGAAGCGCTGTTTTTCCTTTTTCTTTTATAAATTCCCATACGGGGAGGCTGTGTTCTCCATTTGTTCTATGGGAAGTTCCCAAAAGGGGAAAACCTTTGTTTTCCTTTTTCTGTTTATGGGGTTCCCAGTCAGGGGAGGTGTGTTCTCTTCTGTTTTAGGGAGTTCCGTACAGGGGCGTTGTTTTTCCATTCTTTTCTTGGATTTTCCAGCGGGGAGGTGTGTTTTATTCTTTTTTGGGGGTTTTCCCGTAAAGGGGGGCCTGTTTTTTCCTTTCTTTCTTTGGGGGTTCCATACGGGAGCTGTTTTCTCCTTTGTTTTTGGAGTCCCAGTACGGAAGCCGGGTTTCTCCATTTTTTCATAAAAGTTCCCGTACAGGGAGCTGGTTCTCCATTCTGTTTAGGGATTTCCCCATACAGGGGGGCTGGTTTTCATTTGTTCTTGGGGTTCCAGTACGGGGGGAGCCTGTTTTCTTTCGTTCTAGGGATTTCCGGTCGGGGACGTTGTGTTCTCCATTCTTTTTAGGGGAGCCCCAGTAAGGGGGGTGCTGTTTTTTTCTATTTCTGTTCTAGGTTCCCCGAGGGGAGCCTGGTTTCCATTCTTTATGGGGTCCCAGTACAGGGGGTTTTGTTTTCCCCCATTTGTTTATGGGGTTCCGGTACAGGGGAGCCTGTTTCTCCTTTTTTTTGGGGAGTTCCCAGAAGGGGAGGTGTGTTTCCATTCTGTTCGGGGGTTCCCTACAGGGAGCTTGTTTCTCCATTCCTAGGGATTTCCGTACAGGGGAGCTTGGGGGGTTTCTTTTTGTTCTATGGGAGGTTCCCAGTACGGGGGCCTGTTTCTCAATTTTCTATGGGAGTTCCCAGTACAGGGGGGCTGTGTTCTCCATTCTGTTCAATGGGGGTTCCATTTGGGGGAGTGGAATGATCGGCCGTGCTCGAACCCCTTAGAAAAAAGGGAGAAACACGTAAAACCGTGATGGCCCCTTCGAGTGGAACTTGCACCTATCGACTTTGATGGCCTATCCTATACTGTGTTTAAAGTCTATGGGGGAAACAACCCTTTTAAAGACCCCACACTCTTAAATGAAGATTTCCTATAATTTGGCTTTTTAGGGGGGGCTTATGGAAGGTTTCCGCTCGGAGATGGTAGATTGTCCGGATCGTGTCAGCCCCTTGTGGGTATTTCGGGGGGGGGTAGCTTTCCTTCCCTTTCCCTTTTTTGGGCAAATTAATTTTTTAAAAACTGGAGCACCAAAAAGCCAATTCCCGAGGTCCATCCAAAGGCCCAAAAACAAGAAGTGTAAAAGGGAAAAGTCCAGAAGAAAGGTACACTATGCAGCAAAAAAGGTCAAGGTGTATCCGGGGTCAAATAGCCTTTGAAAAGAAAAAAGGTGGGCCACCGGCTTTTTGTGGCGCTATTACGTGTGCAATACGCCGGGTGTTTTGGAACCAGTACTGTCAGCCGTAAATTTTCCCCCAGGGGGCGGCGGGCGGGCTTGGGGTTTGGATTACCGTATTTTCGCAATTCTGTGAAATGTCGCGAAAACGCGGCTAAATAAGCCCTTTTTGAACTGCCCTAATTGTTGCCCCCAAATTTGGGGGTATTTCATCAATCTGGTTCCGTATACTTGCTGGGATCCCCCTGTCTATTGGTTGCTGACCCGTTTCTAGTCAGTGGTCGTAGTGGAAGTTGGTCACTTTTCAATAAGTTTTTTACCCAAAACCCAAAAAAACATTTTTATAGGGAAAGAGACATGGGCACATTCTCAACTCGCCAACGGCCCCGTTTTTTTGGGCTATTTTTTTTCCAAAACCCCTTTTTGACACCTTTCTTGTTGAAATGGGTGTCCGTGCATCAAATAGGCGATTATACTGGGACGGGCATTTTTAATGCCCCAAAATTTTGGTGCAAATGTGCGCTCCCGTCACGCAATGGCCTATTGGTGCTTACATTGTTATGCGCCTCCGTCGGGAATATGGCGCATTACATATACCACAATGATATGCTATGTGCCCCCGAGTTGCGCAATGGCCTTTTTTTTACGGTTCGCCTTTTTGGCACATTAAGGGCCCCAAACCTGAACGTTTTGGTCTAAAAAATCATTTTTTTTTCCCATAGGTTTAGGGAAAAGAGTGGGAGTTTTGAATAAACGGTTCTCTTGGGCCCCAAATTTTTACCAAGGGATACCTAGCCCAGTTTTTGGAAAAGATCGGATTTTTGGGGGCACTTTACACTTATTTGGTGCGCCTAAAAAGAGGTGGGAACGCCACTTTTCTACATGTCGCCCCCTAAAACGTCTCGGCACATCTGGTGCTGATTTCTTGGGGGCCCAAAGGGTACTTTCACAAAGGCAATTTTGGTGCGTTTTTTTTTTTATGCGTTTTTTGTGCGGAAGGCACGCAATTAATGCAAACATTTACGCAAAAAAATAACACAAAAAAAAAAATTTTCGGGGGTAAAATCCGATTGAACAGGTTAAAATCACCTGCCCAAACCCTGTTCGTACAAACAAGGTTTTTTTGGGGGGGGGGGGCAGCAAAGGGTTTTCCCATGTAAAAAATTTAGATTGTTGGTGGGCAAGTTAAATTTTTTATTTTTTGGAAAGTTTAAACATTTTTTTCCTTCAGATTGGGGGAAGAAGCCTGAATTTAAGTAGCTGAGGGAAGGGGTTTAGAGAAAGGGATCCAAACATTTTCCCCCTTAGGCCCCTTTAAAAAAATTTTAAATATGTTTTTTGTATTCGGTTACGTATGTGAGGCCTTTTAAAGTTTTATTTTCTCCCAAAAATCCAACCTGAAACCCAGGGCCCCCCTTAAAAATAGGAACCCAAAAAAATTTTAGATCTTCCACTGATATTATTTTTGGGGTTTCTAATAAAGTTTCATAAAATTTGGGGAACCTTTCATAAACAGGCCTGGATTTTAAACCACCATCCTTGTCCCCCCCGTCCAGTTAAAAAAAAAACTCAGAGATTAGTATTATGATTCGGGTTTCTTTGATTTAAAAGTAAAATAAAAAATTACCTTAATTTGAAAAAATGGTTTGACCCAAGGGGGGTGTTTAAAAGTTTTAAAAAAAAAAAGCCATCTTTTTGGTGGGCTCTCGATCGTTCGCAGGGAGTGGGCATTAATGTTCCCCCCCAATTCCCCAATCTTTGGTGTTTTTGTAAAACAGTGACCCCCGGGTTTTTAAAAACGCACCACAATTTGTCCAGTTTTTCAATGTGCCGCGAACTGAAACAAGCAAAGGTTTAAAATAAAAGAAAATAAAATTTAAACAGGGGAAAAAAAGTTTTTAGCCCCTTGTACGGATTTAATCTTAAAAAACGCCCCTTGTACGGGAATTACTACTTATACTGCACCTTGTAAAAGAATATAATACTTTAATATGCCCCCATGTACACGAAAAAAAACTACATAATAGCCCAGAAAGGAATAAAATACTAAAATACTGTCTCTAGTCAAAATTAACTATTAATATCCCCCTTTTAAAAGAATAAAAACTACTTAATACCCCTCCTATGTACAAAAAATAGTACTATAATCTCCCCCTATTACAGGAAATAACTCTAAAATACTGCTCCTATTTAAAAAATAAAACATAAAAACTGCCCCTATGTAAAAAATTAACTATTAATATGCCTCCTTTTACAAAAAAATTTAGTACTATTTTATGTCCCTTTGTACAAGAATATAACACTATAATCTGCCACTAGTAAAGGTTTAAAACCCTTTTTTTAATACCCCCCCCAAATGACAAAATATAACTCATAAACTGCCCCTTGTAAAAGAATATAATACTATTACTCCCCTATGTACAAGTTTAAAACTACTATAATATGCCCCTATGAAAAGAATAAACTATTAAACTGCCCCTATTTTCATGTTTTAAAAATATTTTAATGCCCCATGTAAAAGATTTAAAAGTTTTTTAAAAATCCCCCCAGTCAAGAATATAACTAAAATACAGCCCCCAATGTACGGGAAAATTTTTAAAAAATTTAATACTGCCCCATTACAGGAATATAAATATATAATACTCCCCTTTGTACAGGAAATTTATAAACTATAATACTGCTCCTATGTACAAGAATATTACTTTTAATACTGCTCCTTGTACAGGATTTAAAAACGACTTAAAAACTGTCCTATTTTTGGAATTAACTACTATTTATGCCCCCTGCAATTTTTTTAAAACTAAAATATGCCCCATTTTCAAAAATAAAAATACTTAATCTCCCCCCTAGTCAAATAATATACTTTAATCTGCCCTTTTACAAAAATATAATACAAAAAATACTGCCCCCTATGTACAAAAATATAACTCTTATTACCCCCTCCTATGTCAAAATAAACACTTTTAATACGCCCCTTGTACAAGAATATAAGATTTAAAAATATACCCTTTTGTACAGTTTTTAAACACTAAATACTGCCCCATTAAAAGATATAATACTAAAATACTGTCCCCCCTTTGTCAAAAATTTTAAACACTAAATACTTTTCCCTTGTCAAAAAAATATAATCTATAATACGCCCCCTTGTGTAAAATAATTTTTAATACTTCCCCTTGTACAAAATATAATTTGTAATACTGCCCTATGTTCGAGAAAAAACTATTTAAAAATCCCTCCCCCCTATTTTCAAAAATATAAACTATAATGCGCCCCATGTAAAAGGGAAAAAACACTTTTTTGCCCATTAAGACAAGAATATAACGTTTAATTAAGCCCCTATAAAAAAGAAATAACAATATAATACTGCCCAAAAGTAAAAGAATATTTACTTTATTATGTCCCCTATTACAAAATATAACTAATTAGCTCCTTTTAACAAAAAATTATACTATAATATGCCCCTATGTAAAAAAGTTTAAAAACTATTTTAACTGCCTCTATGTAAAGAATAAAAAACCTATATTACTGCCCCCTTATGTCAATAATTAACTATTAAAAATTTGCCCTATTTACAAAAAATTAAACTATTTTATTACTGCCCCCTATGTACTAAAATTACTAAAATATCCCCTTTATGTACAAGAAATAACTACAAATCTGCCCCCTTTTGTACAAGAAATAAAATACAATAATACCCCCCCTTGTACAAGAATATAACTACATAATACTGTCCCTTGTACAGGAATATAACTACATAATATGCCCCTTGTACAAGAATAAAAAACTCTATAATATGTTCCCCTATGTACAAAATATAACTACTAAATATTTTCCCCTATGTAAAAAGATAACTACTATAATACTGCCCTCATGTAAACAATTAACTACTAAAATACTGTCCCCTTTGTTTTAAGAATATAACTAAACTATAATACTGCCCTTTGTAAAAACAATATAACTATTATTACTGCCCCCTATTACAAAAATTTAATGCTATAATACTGCCCTACTAAAAAATATAACTACAAAAAATTTGCCCCTATGTACAAAATTTAACTACTATAATCGCCCCCTATTAAAAGAAAACAATAAATATGCCCCATGTAGGAAATAACACTAAAAGTCAGAGGGCGATTGTCATTGAAAGCAATAATGTTACTTCAATCAGGTATTGTTTGCTCATAAGAAAACTGGACCACTGGATTTTGTAGATCCCTTACGGGAACGTTCCAGGATTTATGGGTAACTTCCTTATGAATTACCTTCAGCCAGGGGCCAAACCCCCGGGTTGGGGTCTTAGGGCACTGAAGAGCTGTTTGGTGGCCCTTTTTTTCCTGCTTAATTCTTTTTCTGAACTGTGAACAATCAAAAGGATTAGTCACATTTTTAAAAGGTTTCCATGGACGGCGTCTGGGTTCTGCTCTCGGGGGAGCCCTATCATAAAGCTGTGCCCTGGAGCCGTGTGTTATTCGGGTCTATGTGTCTGCACTGTCTGAAGGTTTCCAAGAAGAGGAAGCAGAGGGCAAGGATTCCCTCAATGCGTCTTGTAGTCTGTAACCAAGGGCCGTAGGAGCTTTGCCCCAAGACAGTAGGGGCTTATTTTTTGAAAAAGTTAATGCCTATGGAGGACAAAAAAGTGCATTGCCATGGCCCGGGCGCTAGCGCCAAACTCTTCAACTGTATGCGCCACTTCTAGGAGCGCATACAGCTGAGGATGTGGCGCTCCCTGCTCCAAAGAGGACTCCGAAAGGCCGCAAGCAGACTTGCAGCTTTCTGGTATCTGGAAAGCAGTTGCTTGTCTATGCTGCCTGTGGGGCTGAGAAATCACGCACCTGTCCCGGGAAAAAGACGGAGGCCTAAGGCAATTTTTAGGAGTGAGTATTATTTTTTTTTTTTTTTAAAACCCTGCCTTTACTCCCTTTGGGGGGACATACACCCAAAATTTCTCCTATATCTGTATTGGGGAAACTCATGCCTATATCTGCCTGGGGGGGACATTAAACTGCCTTTACCGCCTAGGGGGGGACATTATCTGCCTATGGGGAAATAAAACCTGCCTTAGGGGACCAAACCGCAAAAACCTGCTATGGGGAGCATACGCCTAGGGGGACACACACCCCTAACTCCCGGGGGGGAGCTTCCCTGCCTATGGGGGACACTACACTGGCTATCCCGCCTATGGGGGAACTATACCGCCTATTCCTCCCTTTTAGGGGGGACCAAACCTGCTTTCCCTTTTCCCGGGGGCTTTTATACCTGCCTATGGGGGGAAAAAATATTGCCTATCCCCTGCATATGGGGCACAAACTCCCTATCCCTCCCCTATGTAATTTTATTGGTATCCTTTTTTTTTTTTGAAAATTTGCCGTAGCCGTGCTTTTCCACCAAGGCCTATACTCATTTTTCCAGTTATTTTTAATAAAAATTGGGTGCCTCCTTTTATTGGGTTTGGGGGTCATACTCAAAATTAAATACTGAAGCGCACCATAGGTCATTTTTTTTTTGGAGTTTTAAAGGGTTTAAAGTTTAGCCCTTTTGCAATGTACCTTTAGGTGGGTTCACATTTGGGTCTTTGGGTTTTGTTTGGGGGCCCGTCCA